>JAQFXU010001096.1:0-34291 GCA_034693705.1 Spatulosminthurus flaviceps
TGACCAAAAATATGACCAAAAATATGACCAAAAATATGACCAAAAATATGACCAAAAATATGACCAAAAATATGACCAAAAATATGACCCAAAATATGACCCAAAATATGACCCAAAATATGACCAAAAATGTGACCAAAAGCGACCAAAAAGTATGAAACAAAACTGACGAAAAGTAAGAAAAAAATGTTATAAAAAATCTGAATCGAAATATGGGGCAAATTATGAACCAAAGTTCGACCCTAAATTTGACCATAAATAAGACAAAATTCGACCCAAAGAGCCACCATTATATCATACCCTGTTTCCTTATTCTGACCCATGTAACATGCATAAATCAGTGCGCATAACGTTTATTGGGATTTTTCTTCATTAAGAAAAACAGCGCAAAACTCAACTCCTATTTTTAACTAAATGGATCTCCTACACAAATAAGCTTCACCCTAATTCGCTTTAATGACCATATTTAAAACTACTATGTATTGTATACCTTGTAATACCTCCAAAAAAATTACATCAAAGTAAAATTGAATGAAAGTACCAATAAATCCACATCAAAAAATCCTTAGTCCTAGTAAAGCAGCTACGCATGAAGCACAAATACAATAATACTTCAAGGAACCATATGGGAACAAAAGTTATAAAATCTTGTAAAGCTTTGAAATCACTGAAAATTTCATTAAATAACTATACATCCTATATATAACAAAAATAGCAATGAAATTTTCTTCTTCATATTAAAATATTTATAAGAATTCTTTGTAGCCTAATTTCTTTGACAATTAAAATTTACCCTAAAAAAATTTATCCCTTTTTTATACGCTTGGCTTTCTGGAAAAAAAGCAAGGATGGAAAAAGGTAAGAGGCTCGTTTTCTTTGAAGCTTAGATTCTTTCTAATAAAATGAGGACACATTTTTTTCCTATGCAAAACTTAATGAGCCTTTCTTCGTAAAAATACTTATTGAGAGGAAATGACTTGACTCTGCTACCATTATTATTTATTCCCTTCTTGAGAATACACCTTCACGTCAATTGTATGCTACACATGTGCGAATAAAACTCCCCTATATGCTTTCTCCTTTGCTCTTGAACTTTCTCTTCCTTTTACCAAACAAGCTCACTTGTTATTCTGGTTCAGTGGAAAGTGGTGTTTAAAGGCAGTGGACCTGGAAAAAGTGCGAATCCTTTGAACTTGGCTAGTACTTTTTAATGTGCTAAAATAATTAATTATTGTACGCATTTTAGCATGTACTTTAACGAGACGTGACAAAAAGGCTGAGATTGTGTTACAATTTTTTTTAGTCATTTTCCCCTAAATTATTATTCAAGAGAAGCCACTATGAAGGGTTGGAATAAAAGTGAGAATTTCCATTGGATGGGAAAGAATTTCTCGGTGGATGAAGGTAAGTGTGCCGTGGAGTGAAGGTAAATATATTAATTAATTAGTGGGAAGATAACAAGTGCGGATTTTTTTGCATTGCATTGGCCGCATTTTCCAATGGTATAATTTTCATATTGGTGGTAGGGATGATTTTGGCATTGGTTGCAAAATTTTTCACTGGCCTAATTTTTCAGATTTGTTGAAGGTAGAATTTTTTTTCATTGGTTGAAATTTTTTTCAAAAATATTTTGGATTGCTTTGGCTGAAATTTTTGCACTGGTCAGTTTTTTTCGCATTGGTTGAAAATATTTTGCATTGGCGGATTTGGATCTTCGCACTGGAGGAATATTTTCTTGCTGGTCAAATTTTAACGCATGGTTCGAAATTTTTTGCATCGCATGGATTGAAATATATATTTGTTTTTGACATTGCAGATTGGAAGATTATTGATAACCAGACGGGGAACTATACGCTGGAGGATTTCGGGCTAGTGATGACTGGGGACTTAATTTATGATAACCCGAAATTCCGAACAATTTTAATCATCGCCTACGTCATTGTCTTTGCTTTCTGCTTTTTCGGTAATGTGTATGGGAGAAAAGCGTTTTGCTTAAAAGCATGTAATAAGATAACTATAAGTGCATCATTTTCTAAGGGCGAAATAAGATTTTTCCAAAATAAATTTTGCGCCTGTGGTCACAAAGGATGTTTTTTTCCGGCTGCGTCGGAAATCGATAAGGAACACGGAAGCTCTCTTTCTAAGAATTGGATAAAAAGAAGGAGAAAGTTTATATGATTTCCTTTGGCAATTATTATTCAATATTGCTACCGCAGGAGGTTGTTTAATTCAATCAAAAGGCGACATTGACTACATTTGCTTTATAAAAGCATGTGCACTATTTCTACAGTAACAACTTCTGATTGTATACATGTATTTAAATTGTAATGGGGCAAGATTTTGGCCAGGACTTAAATTATTAGTCGGCCGGCTGGACCAAAATGTTACATACTAAGCTGACCAAAATAATTCCACTTAACTGACTAAAATCCAACAGTACTAGCCAAAATTTGAATAAAGCTTCCCAAATTCGAAAAATTTGACCACAATTTGAACAAAGCCACCATTATTGGCCAAATTTGACCAAGCTGATCAAAAAGCCAAACTGACCTAAATTTGGTAGATTTGGCCCCAAAATTGCCAAGCTGGCCTATCGTTTTTCCAACTGGCCGAAGTTTGGACAAAATTAGCCAAATCTGGCCAACATGACCAAAATATGCAAAAACGGGTATAAATTCTCACAAAATTTCCTCAAATTTGGGTTAGTTTGGCCAAAACTTTGTGAGACTATGGGCAAAATTTAGCCAAGCCTACCAAATTTTGACGGCATCATTCGAAATCTTAGCTCCACTTTGGCCAAACTTTCTGGGCAAAATTTCCCTTATTTGGGCTAAATCGACGTCCAAAATTTGTAAAAATTTAGTCAGTATCGTACAAAATTGTAGCTACACTCCCCAAAATGTATATTTTATCACGCAAAAATTTGAAATCCAATATTCAAAATTTCATAAAATTTGACCATTGTGTGGCACTGGACTCAATTATAACTCCTCAACTTGTTGCACGTCGGACCGATAAACACTTCATTTTATTTTCATTACTTATTTTTACACAGGAAATCTCGCTGTCATTCTCGTGGTTACTTTACATTGGAAAATGCGAAGCGTAACCAAGTTTTTCCTGGGGAATCTTGCATTTGCTAATCTTTGTGTAGCTGCCTTTTGCATCTTCCAGAATTTGTCCACACATCTTATGGATAGGTAAGAGCTTTCCTCTATTTATTTATGTACAAACAATCCTGGGCACACAAAATCCTTCTAGTAAAAAGTCCAGGGCGGAGAGCATATCCACATTTCCGAGGGACTTGTTGCTAAGGATGGAGATTTTACGCCCACATGGCAAATATCTTTACCTCCCAGACTTTCCACGGCTCTTGCTAAATAAAATAAATACTCTTTTCTTTCTCTATGTAGTTGGCCATTTGGAGTGATTCTATGCAAGATGTATCATTTTACCAATAGTCTGAGCTACACCGCTTCCATCCTCATCCTCGTAGTGATTTCTGTGGAGCGGTACCTGGTTCTCCTCCATCCTTTCAAGTACCGTCGGATTCTCACCATTCAACGACTACGGGTGCGATAGTTACTATGGCTTCTTTCTCGTAATTAGCTTGACGTGGCTTTTTCATCCTTACATATACATATTTACCCACCCTGAAATTTTCTACGAATTTATTTCATAACGACAGACGTAAAAGAATGAGAACAATCTGAAGCTAATTATTTTTTCATATGAACATTAGTCAATTTTGACAAAAATGGCAATTGCAATTTTTGAGCCTATCGCACATTTAATTTGTTTTAGAAAAATTTAATTGTGACAGAAAAAACTAGCAACTATTGTTTTGTACAATTTTAACAAACTTTTAGTATCAGACCAGATTTTGGCCATTTATAAATTACCCGATATAAAATCATGTTTATTAAAAATTACTGAAATTGTGATCAATGCAAAACATGAAGCTAACATTTTGGCTAGGTTAGCCTAAATTTCGGCCAAATTGCATTTAACTGGAATTTTAGCCACCTCAGCCAAAATATCTATGACAGGGATTTCTGTCAAACTACTGGTCAAAGTTCGTATGACTGGATTTTCAGACGAATTGGCCAAAAAGGGGCTTGATCCGAGTTTTGGCCAAACTAGTCAGAGAGCGAGTGAATTTTGGCAAAATTGGCTAAAATGCAGTTGACCAGAACTTTGGCCAAATTGGCTAAAATGCAGTTGACCAGAATTTCGGCCAAATTGACTAAACCGCAGTTGACCAGAACTTTGGCCAAATTGGCTAAAATGCAGTTGACCAGAATTTCGGCCAAATTGACTAAACCGCAGTTGACCAGAATTTCGGCAAAATTGACTAAAACGCAGTTGACCAGAATTTCGGCCAAATTGACTCAAACGCAGTTGACCAGAATTTCGGCCAAATTGGCTAAAATGCAGTTGACCAGAATTTCGGCCAAATTGGCTAAAATTCAGTTGACCAGAATTTCGGCCAAATTGGCTAAAATGCATTTGACCAGAATTTCGGTCAAATCGACTAAAATGCAGTTGACCAGAATTTCGGTCAAATTGGCTGAAATGCAGTTGACCAGAATTTCGGCCAAATTGACTAAAATGCAGTTGACCAGAATTTCGGTCAAATTGACTAAAACGCAGTTGACCAAAATTTCGGCCAAATTGACTCAAACGCAGTTGACCAGAATTTCGGCCAAATTGACTCAAACGCAGTTGACCAGAATTTCGGCCAAATTGACTAAAACGCAGTTGACCAGAATTTTGGCCAAATTGACTCAAACGCAGTTGACCAGAATTTCGGCCAAATTGGCTAAAATGCAGTTGACCAGAATTTCGGCCAAATTGGCTAAAATTCAGTTGACCAGAATTTCGGCCAAATTGGCTAAAATGCACTTGACCAGAATTTCGGTCAAATTTTCTATAATGCACTTGACCAGAATTTCGGACAGTACTGGCCAAGTTGGTGCATTTGAGCGAAAATTCGGTCAAATCGGTCAAATTACATTGAACGAGAATTTAGGAAAATCCAGTGTCAAATTCTGCTTAAAGGCCATACTTGCCTAGTTTCTGTGATTGGAAGCAGCGGGAAATTTAATTAGCTTCAGATTGGAGTACGGTGAGTAAATTCGTTCCCGTTGTGTCACGGCAGGAAAATCTACGCAGAGTAATACGGATCCATTCAAAAATGTATTAAAGTTGAATACGTCATGAATGTTTATATAAGAGATGAAAAAATTGAATCCCGGCCCATAAAGATAAGGTACGTTTTTTGGTTAGAAGGAACAATGTGTGAGTGATATAACGTAAGACAAAGCTTAGTTTGAATAGTGAATCTTGGTTGAAAAAAGGTTACTCGAGTAAACACCTTTTGTTTGTAGATTTTACTGAGTAAGTTTATATGCAGAAAAATAGATTTTTTCAGTATATATATTTTTTACAAAAAGTACTAATTAGTGGGATGGTAAAACAATCGTAGAATAAAAGTTGCTTGATGTGGGAGAAAGTTTTTAATTGGCACGGTGAATGCACATTTTTAGCATTCACTTTTCTGAAAGCAATTTTAGACCTACTTTGTTTTTAGTTTTAAAAATTTATATTTTATTTCAGCATCATTTTGTTGTACCCTTTGAACACTCTGGCTTAGCTGGATCTTGGGGTAGTTCATTGAATTTAAGCACTGATTTACTAAGCATAGAAAGAGTTTTTGCGTTTTTGGATTTTATATTTATGTTACTTGAGACTCTTGTTTTGGTAGTTTCCAGTTAATTTATTTTTAATATACTTTTTGTGGGAAAATTGGATGAAGGAGAGGAAAGATGTTATAAAATAGACCTACAATTGATTACTTTGAGAAATGTGCATTACGAAAGAGATTCATTTCTCTTGATTGTGTATAAAGGCTCGGAGCTAATTTCGAAAGTAGATGTTTTCAATTGAATCTCTAGAGATTCAGTCATGAAAAGTACGGAATCCTCCGGCCGCTCCAAGGCTTTAAATGGAATGCTGAGTGACGGGTTTGGATGTTTATCAAGTTTCCCGCGGGTGAAGATATCCGTTTTGTAAGACAAAATTTTCTTTCGATGCTGCCAAAATTTTGGTCACAGGGGTCAAAGCTTTGATCAAACGGGGCAACGGGCAACATTTTAGTTTCCCCTTTTCGGTCAAAATGGTCTTTTACATTAGCCCAAACTTGGGTCAACGGGGTCAAAACTAAAAATTTGGATCGCATTAGTAATAAATTTGGTCACTTGGGTCAAAATTTTTGTTTTCTGGGTGAAATGCTGTGTTTGCATCTGTCGAAACTTGGGTCCAAGTGGTAAAAACAGTGGTCACCTTTGGTCAAAATTTCAGTTTGTAGATCATAACTCATTTTCGCTTCGGTTGAAGTTTATTAGAATGTGGGTCAAATGGGTCAAATTTTTGGTTTATGAACCAAGCTTTTCATTTTCTTTGACTAAAACTTAGGTCACATGGATGAAAAACAAGTCACATGTGAAGGGTAAAAACCTTGTGGTCACATGTTTCCAAATTTTGATTAGAAGGGTCAAAATTTGGCTCACACGGGTCAGATTTTGGATCTCATGGGTCAAAATTTGGGTTACATGGCTCAAAACGTTTTTTTTTACCCAAGTCCATCACATGGGTCAAAATTTGGGTCACATGGGTCATAAAAAATTTCACACGGGAAATAAGTTCAAATTTACTATATCCTCTTATAAAAATTTCCTTCACATCCAAGTTTTGGTCAAATTTTGGAAATTTCTATAATGTGGGTCAAAAACGGGCAATTTAGAATCAAAAGTTGTGCCCTGGTGTATAAAAGAAATGGAAAAGGAAATTTTCATTTAAATTCCTTTCTTAACCTCACCATACGCATACGTAACATTCTTTTAATGCATTTGTTAGTATTCTGTAGTTTTCAATGCTCCTATGTTATTCTCAGCAATTTTCCGTAGAAGGAAATATGAACTCCAATCAGAGATGTCAAGGTGAAGTATGTATTTAATTTAATATTTACCCTACTGAAAGGTTGAAATGACCTCCTTTTCTATTCATATGCTCAAATATGATGAAATTTACCCAGGAAGATATAACTTGATGGAGAAAATGAATCTCTCTAGGTATTTCAATGTGACTATGTTCTCCTTTGAACTTTCCGAGAATCATTGTAGAACTTCCTTAATTTTCTTCATCAACTTGTGTTTCTCAGTAGTTGCATTAAAACCCGACTACAATAGAATCATATTCCATTCCATTGAGCAGGCTTGGATATTTAATGAGCTTGAACGTTTTTTTAAATGTTAAAATAATAATTATTATTGGAGTTATTCAGTAGAAATCACGTTGCCTCGTATTTAACAGGGATTTCTAGGATTCTCATTTATTTCACATGACTTTTGACGTGTCAAAGGAGCTTCAACTCTTGTTTGAATATTCAAGTGAAAACTACACAATCTCCATGACAAGATGCAATTAATTATTTGAATGTACATTTCTTAGGGAAATACATTAGCTAATTGCTTAGGTTGACATTTGACATCTTTCCTCCTTCCTCCCCGTCAAAAGTTCATTTTCCTTGTGTTTTCTCAGCTTGTTAACATTTATTTTTTGTTGACAGTTTAAAAGCATTTTGACCCCGCATTCTGGAAATTAACTGGGTAAAGGAAAGATTTGCAATGCTGATTTAATCAAAATGTTTGCGGGAAATGGGCAATTTTCTTAGTGCTTTTATTTTCAAATATTACAAGATAGATTTAAAAATTCACATGCAACAATTTCAACTGGATCGTCACTGCTCCTTGTAATTATTGTTGGATACATTTTAGGAATTTGGGCTACCACTTCACAGGCTATCGGATTTATTGGAAAACCTAACCCTTTCATTTCCTTGATAGTTTGCTAATACATGACAATTATTTGTCCTCATTGCGTACACGAGCTTTTACGTACTCATTATCATCGCCGCTTTTGTATAGTATTCTAACGAGTCCGTATGCTTCGCTGTATAGCGCCTTTTTTCTTATACTTAAGTAGCCTGCTTGCTTCTATGTAAGCCCATGTGGTCATTTTGTTTTGGTATCTATGGGAGTTTAACGTGTATGTTAATTATAACTCCTGTAAATTCCTATTGTTGTGATTCTCATCCATTGTTACATACGTGGCGCAAGTAGTATTGTGAGGTTTTTAAAAGGAACCCCACCAGTGGCATGGACCACTGAAAACAGATGAACCTGGAAAATGTAATAATTATGTACAGAACTAGAATTGGGGGGGGAGAGTGTAACTGGGAATCCTAGAGATGCGGGATCGGTTGTGATCCATGTAAGGTGCGTGTGAACTGATGCTTGATGCTATGAGAATGGAGGAGCAGAGGAGAGGCACGACTGTACGGCACAAAAGTCGATTTGATACTAACTTTATTTGAGTGGCGTGGGTACGCGCTTATAGAGTGGGTGGCGTAGGGTGGCTTAGGAGTGAGGGAATAGGGGAACCTGTTCACATATCACCTTACAGTATCATAGGCTGGGGCATAACAATAAATAGTTCCGGTATTTACAGACTGAATTGGAAAATTTGGGGGGTGGGGTTTTCATGGGATTCTATAGTGAGGCCATTATTATCAAAATGTCAGCTCCCCCAAAAAACCATGAAAAGCCTTAAATGGGTTTTTACGATAAACTGATGAAAACCTATTGCTGTGTTTGCCTTCATATACCTTAAATTTCAAATTTCTGGTCAAACTCAAAATTCAGGTCGTATTATACATACATTAAATCTTGGTCGAAATCCTAATATAAATCCAGGTCTAAATACATAAACCTTAAATCTTGGTCTAAATCTAACTTGTCTTGTAATCTGTTGAGCAACACTTGAAGGTTTTTTGTCTTTCCTATCAGGTAATGATCCTGGGCGTGTGGGGCCTAAGCGCACTTCTCTGCTCCCCTAAATTATACTACAACGATATCATTGTGATGCCCCTCCTCCAAGACCCAGACTCAGACTCAGACTCATCCGACCAGTCCACTCAAGGCGACTTAATCTGCACCCTCCGAGACAACCTCTACGATAACAGGACGGAGGACATGATAAATTTTATCGTGCTATTTGCCATTCCCATGACCATCATGACAATTCTCTACACCAAAATAGCTCTCTACCTCCGTGCCTGTGAGGAACTAGTCAAGTCCATGGATAACCGTCCAGGGAAATTCGTCTCCTGTCCAGATCCTGCTCTCCCGGATCCAATCACAAACCTTCAAAAAAATCACGGGTCCAGTAGCACCAATCAAATTCAAAATAATGGCTCCACCAATAGTAATCACGTCGTGGAACGAACACTAAAAAATAGTACAGCTTTCCATTCGGAGAGATGCCTCTCCTCAACAACCTCCACGTCCGGTTTTAGTCTCCAAGGCTGCTCATGTTGTGGGAATACACCACATTTAATGAGCCAAAATATCATTGTGAACCCGATGGAAGGGAAAAATCCTCCAGATTTGGACAAATGGAAATTTCGGGTCCGATTCAGAAAAGCTGGCTTTGAGATGAAATCCAATGATGAATTTGAGCCTGAAATTTCCCGCCATTCCGCGGGAACATTGAAATTCCCTGAGGATGATTGTAATAGCGTGAGGTTAGAACGGTCCATTTCGAGAAATCATTTGGATTGTGTGGAAACTTTCCAGGTTCGATTCAATGAGGGGAGTTTGCATAATACTAAAAGTGATAGTAGTTTTCAGGAATTTGGGATCATTTCAGTTCCAGGAGCGGAGAAAGGAAATAATGTGAATGGGACGGAATTAAGGAAAAAGAATTTGACACAGAATCGAAGTCGGAAGGCGGCGGTGCCGCTCTTGATTGTCATTGTGGTGTCTTTTGCTGTTTGTAATTTACCGTATCATTCGAGAAAATTAGTCACGTTGTATGTGAAGAATTACAATTTTCAGAGTGATTTCAATTTAATTATGTCTCCGGTCACATATCTACTCACGTATGTCAATTGTGCGATTAATCCAATTTTGTATGCTTTTATGAGCAAGAGTTTCCGAGCTAGTTTTAAGGAATTGATTAAGTGTCGGTGTAGGAGGGAGGCAAATACTGGGCCGGATTTTTTCGCTTGAATATATGGTTATTGCGTAATAATTTTTGAAGGAACAAATTGTCGTATGGGTTTACAAAAGATGATGAGACTTTTTTGATAGAATAATTACGACCAGAATTTGGGAAATTCCACTCTATTTGTGGCAAGTGTTTCCGTCGGAATTTTGGTCATGATATCCCCTTGAATTGGGGAGGGGGAATTTAGGGAACAAAATTTAGTCGGAATTTAGGCCAGGATTTCAGTTGGAGCTTCGAATTATTCTAGAATTATTATTATTATTTTGGCCAGAATATTCGCTGGAATAATCACCAATATTTCTCTCAAATTTTTTTTCGGAATTTAAACCGTGAATTTCTATAATAATTGGAATTTGGATCCGAATATCTATCAAAGTTTTGAATTTCTGTAAAGGAATTTTGACCACGTTTTTTATTAAAATTGAACCGGAATTTCTTTCAGAATTATTACACTAGGATTTCTATCCAAATTGTTACACCAGAATTGCATGTCAGAATTTTTACACAAGAATTTCTATCAAAATTGTTACACGAGAATTCCTATTGAAATTTTCTAACGGAGTTTCTATCTGAAATTTGACCAGAATTTCTAACACCATTTAGATCTGAATTCCAGTGAGAAATTCTTTAAAAAATTTCACTCGGAATTTCTATGAGAATTCGTTGAAATTGACCAAAATAATTACAATAAATCGTTGTAGATTAAATGTAAAAAACAAGACCACTAGAAAATATTCTTATGTAACTCATCGTATTCCTAAGAAAAATAAATGTACTCAAAATAGAATCCCAGAATATTTCATGATTCTGCGTCCAACTATGAAATGTGTGTTGACAAACTTGGAGAACTTAGAACATGTAGAAATTTATAGTGAAATAAAAATTGGATTTTAATCTTCTGGGAAAAATAATTATCCCAGGACAAAATAAATAAATCTCTTTTAATAAATCATCTAGCTTTTACTTTAATCCTTCCAAGCATGAATGATTCTTTGAAATACTAACTCTTGCCCATACGATGTTGAAAAAGCTAAAACTTGAGTCAAATAACCACACAAACTTCCCTAGAATATTTCAACACACGTCAAACGTTGAACCCGAAGTTACTCCCAACTTGTGCCAACAGCATCATATCAAGCCTGAGAGGAAATCCCAAACCAAAAGTGTGTGTTCGCAATGCCTCACCTCACACAAGGAAATCTGACTGAAATCCCGAGTATAAAATGATTACCAAGATATTATGTACCAAGAATATGTTAACCTTAGCATTGGAGGAGCAGGTATTGGCCAAATAATGAAAGCATGATTTTTTTAATCAAAGTTTTCAAAGGATTCCTATAGAAAATATTGCCAAAGAGTTGAGCACTATTGAGATTTTTTTACCCTAAAGAAAAGATGAAAGGCGACGATTTTCAAGCTGGTAAATCCCTTGACACCTCTTGAGCTTCAACTTCAAAAGTGACGTGAAGAAACTTAATTAACAAGTGCTGGTGCTTAGAATGTTGTGTCAAGTCCCAGAGGGGCAAAGCTTATAGGGAATGCACCTGTCGCTCCACCTGTTGTGCCCTCTAATTACTCGTAGAATTTCATGGTGAATAATTTCACATGCTCAAAATCATGATCATAAAATAAGTTCCACTTTTAAAGTTAATTTTACAAATACCAAAATAAAAGCACTTGGCAAATGTGCCCGTATAGCTCCCTCTCTGGCCAACTAATTACGTTTTCTCAATTAACAGTTTTTAGCATTTAAAACGAGAAATGACCCGAGCGTTAATATTTTAAAAATGCACCCCATCAAATAGCGTTTTTATGCTGAACTTAACCAATGCTCCTAGCTCCATACACGAGGGCAACAATTCCTCATAAAGCGTCGCCCCTTAATATCCCTAAATTAAAAAATGTATTCGCGTATACTGAAATAAGCACATCCAAATGTAATATTCTAATTTTGTAAATCAATTCAAAAGTGACTTCAGCATGTAACATTGAACGTATGTAACTCTGAAATTGCTAATAATAGTTCCAAAATAATGCACAAAATCTCATTTTAAGTTAAAATGTGTGAAATATTTTCTCATGTTCTTTATTTTTATCATTGCGAAATTTTACTTCCATTGTAATTTATTCTAACGGAATTACTTCACAAATGAAGAGTTTCCTCCCTTTTCTACCGCGCACAATACACATTTGTGCTGAGGACCATCACTTGTATAAATCCTCACTATAAAATACATGTACTACATAATAAGGAAGGTTCAAATAACCCAAACTGCTGGTTTTACTCTCGAAATGGTAATACACTTGGGAAGAAATCATTAAAGAAAAAATCCTTTCCTGGGTAGGATAGGGCGGCTGAATGTTGACGTTTTCTTCTCGAGAAATGGTAACAGCATACCCGGAAAATCCGAGTCCCGCAAGTGTGTTTGCATCTGGAGTCACAAAATCGGCAATCCATTCTTTTCACTCCATCATTAGAATTTCTCTCGGAGCGGATTTTCTGGAAAGGTGGGCCCAATTCTCCTTGTGTCCTTTCCGGCAACAAGAGGACCACGATTGCTGCAATAAAAAATCCCTTTAAATTTTTTACCCACTTAATTTTATAAATTTTTGCAATTGAATTTCAAAATTGTAATCCTTAAAATAATCTAATAACAAAAATCCACCAATTATTGAATAAATAATTATTATTATGAATTACCAGCTAAAAATAAAAATCCCAAAAGCTTATTCATGGTCAATCAAAGCTGGGACTTAGAAATTCTTGAAATTTTTTTCCAAGGAAATCTTCCTTAAAATGAGAAACACCAAAAATATCCCTCGGTGGCTCGTAAGGGTCTGCATTAAATCTGAGAAAAGTCAGGCTTTATGTGAACGAACCAAAACAGAATTCCAATTTACCTTTTATCTCTCACACATTAAGGTTTACACGTACCGGATAGCAGACATCGTACATATGGCTGATGTGATAAGTCCAAGTAAAAGTAGCTATAAGAATTTTTTGTCACCAGGAATAGATAAAATGCTGGAAAATGTCCCGCAAAAAGGTACCTACTCGAGTTAATAAATCTGTCCTCAAGTCATATGTGTATACTCACTCAAATTGGCTTACCGCAGTGTCTAGGAGACGTGATGGAGACAGCTTTTAAGGAAATGGGAAAATAATTTCCAAGTAAAATATCCCATGTATTTTTCACCTCAAACCCTAAAAATAATGTCTCGGAGATGAAGAATATTTTCATCATCTTTCCACCACCCACGCCATTTGAGCAATCTTTTACCTCCCTGAATTATTAATCCCCTGACAACAAATAAGTTGGACCATTATGGAAGTGTCAGGAACCGCCAGTTTGAATTTGGAGCTTAAAATATTGTCACATTTTTTATCCCAGTTTTTTGTTTTTGTGCGTCATGTAATTTCAATGATTTTCTCTCACGTTCATTTTTCTAATAAATTGTAAGAATAATTCTAACAATAAATAAATTTTTAGGGGCAAAGTGAGTAGCTTTGAGCTTCCCATACATTGAATATAGGAATAGTGTTGAGCGGATAGCCAAGTTCCTTGCATAGAAATTGGACGAGAGCACGATCCTTGGAAATTGTCCGTTAAAGAGAGGGAAATTGGGAAAAACTTTGGCGGACCTTCCAAATTCCAACTTCCAACCGCTTTCCCACGTCCCACACAAAAGTCGTTCTAACATCGTTTTTTTGTCGTCATAAATTACTGTTAATGGGCAGGAAGCCTATAATATTTTTTAAGCACCCAGCTATAAAACCCAATTGAGGTAAATACAAAATATTTAATTTTTCTTCAGGTACAAACAGTTGTGCTTACTTAATAATTTACTCTCATAATAATATATCAAATAATTTTACGCTTAAAATTGCAAGAATGTTTAGTATACAAAAGATTGATACAATTTTAGCCCATTTTACTACACGCTATAATTTTTCTACAAATTTTAACCCCTTTAATATTAATATTAAGGGAAAATTAGCAAGTAAATAACGGGGGTTTAAAATGTTCTCAACAACTTCATGAGCTCATGCGAGAGTCTTGACAGATTATTTTAATAAAATTATTTTAACATCTTCAATAAAAAGGTTCATTGAAATTTATTGGAATTTCCACAGGATTTTAAAAATCAGATTTCCTCAAATTTTCAAAGGAACCCCGAAAAGTTGGGTTAAATTAGATCTTTTAAGATCATTGTGGTTTTCAAAATAATAATTTGAGGACCATGGGACTTAATTTTTATCTTAAGGGAACTTTGTTAATTATTTTTTATATTTAGTGGACATATTTTGAGAGCGCTAAATTCAAACAACGATACAATTTACCAACAATACCAACATATTCTTCCGTTCTTCCCATCACAAACAATGAGTACGTATTTCTTGATACGTCATGATAAAATCAAAATCTTGTGTAACATTTGGTTTACTGATAAGATATAAATATATAAGTCGCAGGTTCTAAAAATAGATGGCAAAGACGTAGAAATAATAATTATTAAATTATGTGAATCATCCCTTACAGACTGAAATGGCTGGAGCTGGGCCTCGAAGGGGACGAAAAAGACGTGAGCCAGGATCAGTCCTTGAGTCGCAATTAAATTCAAGCAGTATTGTGGATCAAGAAAATATTAATATCATGGAACTAACTAATAATTCTACCATTATTGACGAGGAAGATCCCAATCAAGTTCAGATGGAACTTCGGAGGAAGTACACGGAACTTATTGATAATTGTCAAGGTAACTAAATTAGGAATTTTAATTAATGAATCAAAAGTATTTCTTAATATAATTATTAATTAGTATTTTTAAATTTTACAAATAATGGTTATTTTTTTGGATGTAGCTTACAAAGACGAGGAAGGAATTGATCCGGATCTAAAGGAAAAAGTGTCCACAAATATTGACGAAGCTAACGAACTGTTTAAGAAGATTGGTGGTAATTTTAACTTTTGTGTCCTGATTCACGTCCAGTAAAGGTTTTAAAAAGTAGAATTTAATTAAATGAATAAACTGTCACGATGATGAATTTATTTATGATTTCTTTAGGTGGTGGGCCTGGAGACATGTACATGGCATTTGTTCATATGAAAACATGTTCCGGAATGCTTTTGTCCAAGACGGAACAGATCGGCTATTCTGTGTCAGGGTTCACATTGGAAGGATTTTTGAGTGCTTTGGTAAAAATAGAATTAATTGTGCTAATGTATCAAAGTTTGTAAAAGTAATTCATGTGGGGAAAAGCCAAAGTAATTTGAATTGTTTTTTTTGTAGATCAGGAAAGGGACGAGAGAAGGGGAATATTCGGCTTCGTTTCTATCGAGATGGACCAATCGTCAGGGATATAAAGCTCAGAAGTCGGTTGGAGGGTTGAAAGCAATTCTTGGAACATTTGATCGATCTCAAATTGCAATTCCTCCGGTGGTGAAGGAAAAGAAGCAGAGAGCACCGAGGAGGAAACCTTTTGAAGATTCGGATGGGATCCCGAAGTCTCAACATGAGGAAGTTGAGTTGACGGAGGCTCAACGAGCTAAGAATGACAAGGATAGTCCTGAAGCTCAGTCGAAGGAGATTCTTAAGATTTTATCTACCAATCATCAAGCTTCGACGAAACCTGTTAATTTGAATGAGTTTGTGATGGAGGAGGACTTGTCATCGTACTTTCAAAATATGTTCTATGTGTCGTTCTTGGTTCGGGATGGGTTTGTGTCTGTCGAGAGGAAAAGTAAGAATAAAACACGTTAATAAGGAAATAATATTAATAATAAATAATTAATTCATGCTGTTGAATTTATTGATGTTAATTTAAATCATTTTCGATGGTAGTTTACGAGTTATTTGATAGATGATAATTTGGGGAACACGAATTGTTTTTCTTTGTTCAGAACGAAAGGATAAGAAGTTAATTGACTCGGATCTTTTAATTGCACCGGAAAATCCACCAGAGCCTACAAATAATGATGATCCTGCGGTTTCAGGGACAAGAAGTCAGCATATCGTTTCTTTCAATGCTGCAACTTTCAAGGTATCGAAGTTCTCGTCATAACTGATTGTCAAAATCCTTAAAATTTTAGCTTGATGAATAATTTATTATTAACGTATTGGAATAATTCTTGGTGATTACAGGCCTTAGCTCAGGCTAGCCAAGGTGAATTTATGATAAAGCGGCCTAGTAGTTCCGGATCACGATCAGCGGAGGCAACAACTTCGAAACGAAAACGCTGAACATTTTTATGCTTCAATTGTGAGCCTCATCTTGCACTTTAAATGTATTTTCGATCAAGTAATATTTCGAACTGAATTTTTCACCTTTGCGTTAAGCATATAGTGGTAAGGAATTTGTCTTGTTGGATCAACTTTTGAAACATTTATAGCAATTACGAACGGTCGGACTGACTGGAATTTCAGGGGGTGTGCTGACAATTGTGACGAAGGAAGTGTGACTTAGTGCTGTTATTGAACTGAATATTGTGTTCGTTGTATTTTCGTTGGTGAATTATTAGTATTGTTCTAAAAACTCACATTTACCAATGAACTCATTCCCCTTGAATTAAACCTTTTTGTTGTATATTATTAGTGTGTTGATGAAATGAAATTGAGGTAAATACAAATTTCGAGGTACTAATTTGTTAATAATTATTAGAATTTTAATTAGAAGAGAACTCTTGTACTTGTAGTGTTAGTAAATGACTTGTAAGTACATTTAAGATTTTCGTCTATTGTTATGGCATGCACGTCAAATATTATAGTGCAAGCTGTTAATTAGCCAACGCATTATGCCAGACTAACATTCCAATACGATGTTGTCACAAATCAATAATCAATTATATCGTTACATTTATTGTATGATATGTGAAGCAATAATTAAATGAAATTAGGAGCAAGTAGGAAAAGTACAGTATACTAAATAAAGAATTATTAATATGTTACTATTTACAACATCGATTGTAATAATTTCATGTGTCTATTATCAAATTATAAATATAAATGTTAAATATTAATTGCGTACAAGCTCACTACCAAAATTAATGATAACAGAGTTTCAATGAAGATTATAAAATGTATTTAGTATTCACAAATCCGAAAGAGCTTCAGAGTTGAAAGTACACACAGAATATTATGTGGCTCTAAAATACTTGCTACCACCCAAGTCCCGTTTTCCTTGATAATCCATTTGAACAATAATCTTCATTTATAGTTCAGGACTCTTAGAAGATCTCGGGATTATAATTTTGTAGTTTTTTTTCTTGGAAATTGTGTTTTCTGTGTATCTGAAGAATCAGGGAAGATATCCATTACGACACACTATACTGAAGAATAATAACTAGTGATGATAAAATTCAGGGATGATCCCAAAAAGCTCGACGGCAGAATCCAATCCTCCAATTTCACGTTTCCGTCTCATAAAATAGTAGCAACAGATCCGGAAGAGCCGAGTCCCGCAAGAATTCACGCAAAGTCGGTGACAAAATCGACATCCAATGGCTTTAATCTGAACTTCTCCGGTCTGTTCCAGCGTGTCGGGAGGTGTTTCAGATCCTTTGGACTCCAAAAGTATTTCTCCATTTACCAGGTCAGTGAGGTTGAAAACAAGCACCACTACTGTAAAACCAAACAATTTCAAAGAAATATTAACGGACCAAAACTCAATTCCTTTTTGACAATAATATTTTGTTTTTGTTTTAGATCCGCACAGCTCCCCATGAAATTTTGCAATGCGAAGACAAATAAAGGAGGGGAATCATTCCAAAAATTACCCACCCGCGAGTAGAAATAATCCTGGAAACTTCATAATTGATTCCAATAAACTGGGATCTAAAAGAAGAAATGAATTTTTTCACCTCCTAGCCAAGTAAAAGTGTGTTGACTGCCCACACTGCTCCACGTCTTTCCTGTGACTGAGGAGAATTCATCCCAAATTCCTATAAAGTTCAGGAATTACGTAGGTCTACTATAACATTGGGGATTTTATTTAAGCTTATTCCCACAGAAATCACTTACCTAGATTTATTTTCAGGTTTCGCTATGTACTTGAGATAGGTCGAGATGAAATAGGCATTCTGCAAATAATCTCTAACTAGGCAGTACAAATATTTACCACAATCCTCGGGTGATGAATTAAGTTAATGTAAGGGATTAGTCCAAGTGGTACCATGTCTTTTCCAAGCCATTTCCAAGGTAGCTGATGATTCATTTGTGGAAATGAAAAAAGCAGCCGTAGGATTAAATTCAATAATGTGTATGTACATAAATTATTATGCTTGTTGATCGCAGAAATTCAATGTAAGGGGAAGTGGTGAACTGGAGAGCCGGTAACAGATTTTAAGGAAGATCCTACTTCACATCTCGTCCCGTTGATGCTATTTAGGACACAGTTATTTGAGCAAGTTTGAAATGCCCATCGCTTATGCAGAACTTTTGAGATGCGGTCTGTAATCAAAAATTTTTGGTTGGAAAACAACAGTTTTATTATTATTAAACATTGACCATTTCCGACCGGATAGTTTTCATACAATTAAATACAAATTTTAAATGCGTTGAAATTCTGGAAGAAAAAATCAATTTTTAGCGGTTAAACTTTTTTATGAGTCAAAATTTGTGGGTTATGAATAATTACACTTTGAATGTTTTCCCCATTAAAATTCCTCAGTCTACCAGAATATAACATCTGCAGTACATATAGTAGAAAATGTAACGAGCAACGTTTACGGGCTTTTTGGCACTTTAACGGGATTTATTTGTGATCAGGTTACGGAAACGGGCAGAGCTTTTTCCTTTCAGATGCTTTTCTGCTCCACCAGTTCCTCAGGAACTTCCATGGGCACCATTTCTGGAACACCTAATTCGTCCGCTAGTTTTTTCTTTAAAAATACGGAACATCCGTTTAGCATTTATATTTTCGAGGTCCTCAAATGTTCAAGTCCTTAATATCAAAACTTACAGCGGCGTCTAATTGGCTTGGATGATACTTAATGCCCCCTTCAGCATCAACTTGAGCCATGTATGCGATTTCGGGTTCCCCGGGCACTATAATGGGTTTGCTTTCATCCACCTAATGTACACAACAAATTTTAATAAAATGAAATGCTATGCTTCTGCTCACTTGAAAAGTAGTATCTATATTGTCTATTTCAGCATTACAGGCTCTAAATTTTTAACGATGGAAATTAAATCGGTGAGTCTTTCTTGAAATCCAGGGGCAAAGAAGGAAGGATCCAGGGCTATAAAGCAATGTCCCAAATTCGCTGGACCTGTCGTTCGATCATTCCATTTTTTAATTTTAGTTCCGTAAAGGGAGCCTGTATAGTGAGAGAGAGAGAAAATAAGTAAACTCAATGATGAGAATCCTAGTGATGTTATTTTTCGAAGAAAAAATTTAGCGAACGGACCTGACAGGAGGCCAGAGAAAATTTCCACCATAAATGCAAGACCAAATCCTTTATGACCACAATCCAATCCCCCAAGTGGCATCAAAATATTTGCTTCGAGCGCTGCGGTAGGATCCGTAGTGATATTACCTTCCTTATCCAGAGCCCAACCCTCAGGTATGGATTGACCTCTCCTTTTACACATTTCTATCTGAAGATGCCAAAAATATTTACCAACTTGCATGATAATTGTTTGCTAATTGTCTCATGTTCCCTACAATTACTTAATTTCAACTTGTGTTGAATGGAAAAATTAATGTATGTATATTTCATTAAAAACAATTATTTGCAGTTTGCTTTACCTTTCCTAAGGACGACGCTGTGGTGGCAATGTCCAAAACAAACTGCTCATGACTGCCGGCCTCACCTGCAGCCACGGCTATAGGATTAGTACCCAGTCCTGCACTTCTAGATCGGGTTGGAGCCATGAGAGGACTCGTATTTGTACAGGACAGTCCCTATAATATGGATTCATTGAATAAAGCTGTTATTCCAGAACTATACGCTTAATTAATACTCTTAATTAAAATGAAATTTCCTGAAACACATTTATTTTGTAATGAGGATAAAAAATTCGTACAATTAATTTCTGCTCCATGGCTTGTTCACAGTAATGACTAGCAATTCCATAATGGTTGGAGTCTACATGAAATTATGGAAGGGCACAATTTGTCCAAAAATATTTCTAAAATAATAATTATTATTAAAATAGGAAGAATTTTCAAGAAGGAAAAAAAATTAATTTACTATTGGCCACAACCCAACCCACTCCAACATCCTTAGCCTTCTTCATCGCAAGTTCCATACAGAAGTTGCCGACGACGGGACCAAGGCCGTTCTGACCATTTACAAGACCCGTAGCTACGGATTCTTTCTCAATGGTTGGGGTCGCTTGGCCGTCGCAAAGTTTGAGGGCTACCTCTCGTACATACTTTTCTGTCAAAAACATTCCCTTTCAAATTAATCACCGGGCAGTGCTGTTTTACATGATATAATAAAATAAAATTACTCAAGCTTTTTTTTCATACCTAAACGATTGAGTCCATGACTGTATTGACCTCGGTAGTCCGCTCCAATCAAGACATCCGCCAGCATTTTCGCATTCTTTTCTCCCGCCCCGACCTTCACCAAACAGTCTGTCATAAAGCGTCGGATCTCTTCTTTGGCGTACATTTTTATCTGCTTTTATCAAAATCCCCTGTATTAATATAACAATCTTAACAATGCATATATGATACTTGCTAAAATTTATTAAAGTTTTAATTCTTGTATTTCCAACTGTAATTTTATTTAACTTTTGTTTTTGAACGACAATATTTTTGTGGAAAATTATTAGATTAGAGGTTTTATTACGTTCTAAAAAAAATCAAGAATAAATAAAGTTATTCCAACTGACACTGAGTGGAAATGCACGCCTAATTACAGCTCCACAATAATGTTCCATGTATTTAGCATGAATAAGCTTCTTCTTATATCCTTTCCAGAGAGATTAATAATAATGAGGTGCGTGGTGATAACAGGCGAGTTGATTTACGTCGTGAATTTAATGTAATATTTTGGTCCAACTTTCCTGTGTGTAGCATTGTAGTACAGAGGTAATACCTGGAGGAAACTCCTGCTATTTTCGGCTATTTTCCTGTGTTTCCTATCATGGCATTTGTGTATATAGCAGCGTGCGCGCATTTATTCACAGTGATGTAACATTACGCATTAGCATTACCCGTTTACGACAGACAAAACTGCGTGTTTATTCTCTTTTGACACGGAATTATATTTCCGACGCAGTGACGATTTCAAAGGGATGTTTACATATGGGTTTGTAATAAGGGAACTAAAAGGGGATGATAAAACAAGACTGTTCATATGGACAAACGTGTAGAGAATTACTATAGTGGGATAGCGTACATACCGAGAGGAAATGGTGTGCGTGTAAATTATTGTTGTGGTTGCTGTAAATATTATAGCGTGTGCATAATATTAGTGCCGTGTGTGAAGTTGGGTGAGAGAAAGGGATTGGGAGGGATAGGAGGTTGAGGAATTGGAGATTTGAATAATATTAAGGGAGCAGAAGAGGAATGAATGTAATTTCAATGTGAAGTACATAGGAGTACTAAGGAGAGGAAGAGTGTTGGGAATTTGTCGGGTAGAATAAATTCAAATATACAGTATATTCTCAATATAGTGGGTTCCCCTAAGATGGGATTTCCTCTCCCGTGGCAGACTTAAATCCTCACCAGAAATTCCCCTTGTTTAAGGTATATACACGCTATAGTGGCAGGGGTTTTTGAAAAATCTCCGTATGGTGGCAGAATTTTGGTGAATTTTGTGCTTTTTCAGCCCTTTCCCCCCTCTCTTTGAATACAAAATGGACTATTTTTAATTAATCAAGAAAGGAAAATGTATTGCCTTCTATGAATTTCAAATTAATTTTGGACATGAACCAATGGAATTTATTCTAATTTTATGATGGTTACTTAAGAATTGGCATGACCTTAAATCTTAATGGAGAAAATGCATGGCACGCTAAATGTAGTGGCACAGTTTCAGGGATCCCTTGGGTGCCACTCTATAGGGAATCTACTGTGGTAGTTTTGAAATTGTGGCAAAACTTGGATTGTGGCCGAAGCGTTGTCCATAAGTTGGTCTGATTGTGGACACGAAAATGACTTTGACCATAAATCCACTGTTTTGGAAAATTTTGGAAAATTGATACCGTTTTAAAGGCGCGATGCCGTGGTAAATTTATCCGATGAAATAAATAATTTTGTGAATTCTGCCAGGATTAAGTGGACCGGAAGAGTAATAAATTCATGAAAAATATTAGTAAGTTAGTAGCTATAAAAATCCTACCAGGTAAAGTCTTTGTAAATGTAATCCAACTTTTTATTTCCTTCCACATTTCTGGAAGCATTAATCACGTATTTTTTTAGCCATCAAATTTATGAGGCAATAGTTCATGGCTTAAAATCATGAAACGTTTTCAAAACATTTTCTCAGTTTAAAGATGCAGAAAAGATAGATCTGCTTGCCGGGCTAGCTCTTCCCTTTAGAGGCTTTTAATTCTGTATCAGTCCATTATTAAGAATTTCCATGGGGATCAGTTCTGGAACGCCTAATTCCTCTGCCAGTTTTTTCTGTGAAAATCCGTACATAGAACATTTGTTAGGAAAATTTTGTCATGTGCCCCGAATCTTTTTTGAAGTCTCATACAATAAAACTTACAGCGGCCTCTACTTGGCTTGGGTGATACTTAATACCCCCATCCGCGTCAACTTTAGCCATATTTGTGATTTCAGGCTCGCCGGATACCATTATGGGTCTACTTGGATCCACCTTTTAGCAAGCGTTTACAATTTTATTATTACTGAATTAAATGATTTTTGCTAACTTGGTCTGTATATATATATTTTATTATTATAATAATTATTATGATTACGGGCTCCAAATTTTTGATCAAGGAAATTAAATCAGTTAGTCGATCTTCAAATCCGGGTGCAAAGACGGAAGGATCCACAGCTATAAAGCAATGTCCTAAATTGGCGGGTTCTGTCGGATCACTCCATTTTTTAATTTTAGGTCCATATAAGGAGCCTGTAAAGAACAAAATACATAAATGAAATTCAACAAAAGAACCTTAAGGTTAGTTTTTTGACAAATACTTTACTGGAGGGACATATATATACCTGAGAGGATGCCCGAGAAAATTTCCACCATGAACGCAAGACCAAATCCCTTATGACCACAATCCATTCCTCCAAGTGGCATTAAACAATTTGCTTCGAGTGCTGCAGCTGCATCCGTAGTCACATTTCCCTCCTTATCCAGAGCCCAGCCTTCGGGAATGGGTTCGCCTTTCCTTTTACACATTTCAATCTAATAAATATGGAAAAAATATTGGAAAAAATTGGGGCATTGAGAGACAAGCCTTCTGATTTTTGCCTTACAAATAGTTATGGCAAGTACGGATAAAAACAGCCAAATTAGCTAAAAATAAAAAAAGTTCCATAAAAATCCGCAAAGTGGGCAAAAATGATTAATTTGGGGAATTATAACTGTAAATTTCGATAAAATGGGTAAAAATTGCGTGAAACATTGTAGGTCACAGTGAGGTCAAAGTTTAAAAAAATGTCTCGGCTAGGTCAAATTGGCCAAGTTGGGTCAAAACATTCAATTGTCGGTCAAAGAGGCCAATGGTTTTTAAAATTGTCACGTTAGCTAAAATTGACCACGTTGGTCAAAACCAGAAATGTTGGGCCAATAAGAAGTCCACGATTATAGAAATACTCAGACCAATGTTAGGTAAAATTGGTCAAGTTTTAGAAAAAATCTTGTATATTTCAAATATAATAAATAAAAGTTTGTTAAAAATATAAATGATAGGGTTCGCAATTTCCAACCTTCCCCAAGGAAGACGCTGTGGTAGCAATGTCGAAAACAAATTGGGCATTACTGCCTGGCCCACCAGCAGCCACGGCTATAGGATTAGTGCCCAGTCCCGCACTTCTACACCCCGTTGGAGCCATGAAAGGACTCGTATTTGTACAGGACAGTCCCTATATGTATATGGGATTATTAAATAAAGCTTTTATTCGAGAACTACACTATGTAGTAAAAATTTAAAAAAAAATGAAATTTCCTGAAAAATTAAAATTTTAATGAGGATAAAAAAATACGTACAATTAATTTTTCCTCCATGGCTTGAACACAGTAAATACCAGCTATTCCATAATGGTTGGAGTCTATAATAAATTATGAATGGGCACAATTTGTCCAAGACCCTTTTTTTCTGAAACTATTATTAAAAGGAAGAATGTTCAAGAAAAAAGAATTCAATTTACTATTGGCCACGACCCAACCCACTCCAACCTCCTTAGCCTTCTTAATCGCAAGGGCCATGGAGAAACGTCCAACGACAGGGCCGATCCCGTTGTGACCATTTACTAGACCCGTGGCTGCGGATTCTTTCTCGATCGTAGGGACCGCTTGGCCGTCGCATAGTTTTAAGGATACGTCTCGTACATACTTTTCTGTGAAAACATGAATTAAACTCAAGTAACAATACATTCACATTTTTTTACACATTTTGAATCACAAATTTTGCCTTAATTTTTTTGTCTCAATCTTCCCTGAAATTTCCATCTCATTCACTTATTTAACCAATTTGGCAAAAAATTCGTAAAAAAGCGTTTTTGATCAATTTGTAAAAAAGATTATGTCAAATATGCTAAATTTTGCCACGTGCTGGTTTGGAAACCGGAAATTATAAAGGACATGGAAAATGTCAAAAAATTCCATTGCACATTTATCACTTTTTTGGCAATGCTTTTTGACCTTCTGACAGTACAAAAATACAGTAAGTTTTGTCTTACCTAAACGATTGAGCCCATGACTGTATTGACCTCGGTAATCTGCTGCAACCAACACATCCGCCAGCATTTCCGCATTCTTTTCTCCAGTTCCGACCTTTACCATACAGTCCGTCATGAACCGCTTAATTTCTTTTTTCGTGTACATATTCAATCTGTATATTTACTAATTGAGTTAAAATCCCTGGTTTATTATCACAATAAACTTATGAGAAATTATACGTTCACTTTAAAAGTCACGTTAAAATTTGGTGAGAAAATCCCACAAGATTTGAAAATAATTCTTACTGGAATACTCTCAATATACTCGTCAAGAATAAAATAAAAGTTGGAGCTTGGATTTGATACAATGAGTGCGGATGTGGAGATTTAATAATAGCACAGGGCTGCGTGGCTTGTACTTGTAATGTAATGCAATGTATAATCGGGCCGGCTGCGTGGCATGGAAGTTCTTAACCTTATATACCAAAGGGATTGGAAATGCAGTGTGCTCTGGCCTCCGGCTGAAAATGAGCCGCGGTCGTTTGGGTGCACTTTTTTTCTTGTAAATAATTTCCTTCCTCGTGTGAAGAGGAAAAAAATAAAAAGGAACCTCCCGATTTCCTCTGTGTTCATGTTTACGCTTGATTTGGCCTGAATCTGCTTTTTCGCTACATCTGCTTCTCGAGAATGATATGTTTTTGACCATACACCCGTACATACCTGCAAATATGTATGTATAACTTCACATGTCAGATACAAAGAAAAAAAGGTGTCGTTTTTTTCCATGGAATTTTCATACCTAACTTATTGTGATTGTGAGAGACCACAAAACCGACGAGAAACTTGCAAGAATCAGGCAGGAAATGTTTGAGGGGGTAATCTTCCGTTTCCCGTCCATTGATAATTTTACGGGTATAAATGTGTTCCAAGTAAGGCTGAAAGTTAATAAACGGAAAAATTAAATGCAAGCAAAATTCCAGGAATGTCTGACTCGCACACGCAAACTAAAATAATAATTGTTCCAGGCAAAAATTGTGGAGAGCCTGTGAAAGTTCTTGAAAATTTTTTATTACATGTATTAGTTTTTTTTATAGATGGGAATTTATAGGATTAGTTTGGTCATTGAGAGTAATAATAAAACTTACAATAAAAATATTAAGTGGAATTACGGAAATGAAGGATCAATTAGAAAAATTACGAAAGTGAGAGACAATTATTATGCCTGAGTATGTGTCAAAATTCCACAAATTCCCCGAAAATTCAACAAACAACAAATATGACCTAAGGTAATCAAAATCTCAAAAATGATTCAATAAAAAATTATTATGAATCTGAGGTTTTAAAAATTTTACCACGCCGATCTCTCTCGAAAATATTTTTGAATCTTGAAACTTCAAACCCGGCCGTTATTTTAAATCCTCATTTATGCAACAACTTACATATTATTCAATACCAAAAAACCAACTTCACTTTTACTACCGCGGGCAATGCTCTTTCACGTTGTTGTGATGTCACCTAAAAAAATGCACTTTTTATCATAGCTACTATAATTGATTGAGCCAATGATTGCATTAACCTCGATAGTCTATCCTCACACCGAGACACATCTGCCAGCATTTCCGCATTTTTTTCTCCTCCCTCCCGACCTTTCCCAACTGACAATGAATACAGACAAAAGGATTTCGAAAGTTTAATTTTGTTTTTATATTTAGCTCCTCCACACAACTGCCTGGCTTCAAGTTTATTCCTAATCTTTTTTTCAGACGGATGGGTGCACTATTTTTATTGTTACATATTCATGTGTATACTATATATTGTACTCCCGAGTAGAAGGAAAATGAGAAAATTTCCCAGCTATGTATGTATTTGTATATAAATTAGATTTTTGCTCTGTGGAATTATTACATTGTCTGCGCTCATATGTTTGTCTTCACAGTGCACATTTAAAGGACTACAGAGTTTTGGATTTGTAAACACTTGAAATCCTTTTCCTCCTTCCTCAAAGTGATAATAATAAAAACTTGAGCACTAATAATAAATTATTATAATTAAATTCCATGTATATTTTTTTAGTAGTGCAGATTTTGTTTGAATTTAATTAAAATTTATTATTCCCTCTAATTTGAAATATTACCATTCCCACTTTTAAAATGATTTTTAAAATCTTCTTTGAACGTGTTCAACAAACTCAATCAGTCTGGTCATTTCCAGAGTGTATGTCTCTTCTTCTGGCTCCTTTCCGAACTCTGTATACACGTGCTATGTACATACGTATTTGGGAAAAACAAATCACACTATTTACCTGATAATAATACCGGAGCCCAACTGCCAATTATGGTCTTGTTGGTCTGGCTGGAGACATTTATGTATATTGCTTTTATAGCATATAGTTTTAACTAGCCAAGTTCCAGGAAAAAGATGAAAATCAATATTTAATGGGAATGTGTTCCTGTTACTTCAAATACATTAGAGGTAGTACATAGATATTTTTCTCATTTTTTACAATTATTATTATTATTTACCTTTATGGTCTTCATGAAAACAAAATAATTATTTTAGCATGGGAGGATGACAAGTAAATATTTTACTACTACATATTTACTATACCTTATCTACGTATCATCCTACCATGTAACGTGCTTGTAATGGTGGAAAATATTTTTATCCATAACGTGTGCAAGTATATTTGGGAAAAAATCTAGAGAAACCTTTTTAAATATTGACTCGTGTAAAGTGGGATGAACAACACTTATTAACTTTTAATCATATAATCTTCGTATCTTTCCATTTTTCATGATGACTTTAATTTTTTCCTTTTCAATCCTAATGTTTACGTGCGTGCTAAAAAAACGTGTAATTCTACGTCAATTTCAAAGTTTACTTTTACAAAGTTTTCTTCAAGGAGGAGATTAATTTATTATTAGCCCCGTATGAAAGCTTTATCTATACATATGTATGTGTTGTATGACCACGCGGCATACACTATTATTATGTTGACGGATCTACATATATATTACAGGAGGAAAGTGAAACTAACGAGGTTTTCCATAAAATCCTTCATTTCCATTATATGATTTTAGTATAGCTGCTCCGAGTCTTGGAAAAGGTCTCCCTCTCAAAACTAAAAAATAATTGTTGAAAAATTCTTTTTAATTTTTGCAAAGATTTACTTCTTTGTACAAAAAAAATATTTTAAAGATTTAATTCCATGGCCGGCATGACGTTCGTTAGTTTTGATTTAATTACAACTAACAAATGTCATGTCAACCTTGGATTAAATCGGATGCGCCAAAAATCCTCCAAAATTTGCAAAAACTGCGAGATTCTAAATTTCTATGGAATTTTCCTAGACCTGGTTTTTTGAGCGTTTTTATTATTTTTTGTGAAATTATTTTTATTATGGTATTTCATCAGGCCGCTGATATAGTTTGGGATCAAGTTCTTTGCCTTAATTTAAAGATTGACGAGCATATTTTCAAAAATTGGCTCAATCTTATTGAGGAGAATTACTATGTGGAAAATCCTTGTCATAATGCTACAGTATTACATACATTATGATGACGATTGTCCGCATGGTAGTTGCATATTTGCACACACGAACTTCATTCAAATGTACCAAGACTCGAAGAAGGGGTGGAACACCTACAACGGCACATAAGGCAGGGCAACATCATATGAATATTGGGAATCCCACGTTCCAAGCCTGAAGAGAGTGAGCAGGAGCTGAAGGCAGCTACCAATAAAGCCCTGCAGACTGGATGTTGCACAGATAAGGACATCCTAGTTGAAGAGGCAAAGAGAGTGCATAAGAAGAGTAAGAAAGGAGACGAGGTAAGAGTACAGCTATTGAATACTACCACCGCAAAGCTACTCATTTCCAAGTCAAGAGAAAGAGACTCAAAATTATTCAAATCAAGAATTTTTATCAATGAAGACCTCGCACCAATAACAGAAAATATGAATGGAAAGAGATAAGGAAGGCAAGGGAGAGGAAAGCTATAGTGGAGAATAGGAAGAACTGCAGCGTGCGAGCATAGACAAGCACTATGTAGCGAGAGGAGGATTCCTCTACATAGATGAAGAGAAGCAGCCAGGACACCCCCCTAAATCCATATGCCCAAATGGAAATCCAAATCTGTTGGAGAAGCCACGACCCCTGCAAAGGGAATATCATTGTAAAATATGTAAACCTTTAATGAATGTAAGGACTTAGGTCAAATCGGTCAATAAACACTTATCTATATTTGTAAACACATGGGGCAGACGTAGAGATACTCCTGTAAACACCTGCCTTGAAGAAAATCTTCGGAGAAGATTGCGTCCTTGGTTGCTCCTATGTATCATTCATGATATCGCGATCATACGACATTGTCATTCGACGCATGTAATAATTTTGATTAATGCAGAAACCAAGAAAATTTGTTTTCCCATATGTTTTGGAAATGAACTTGAAGCATATGAAAATATCGCCAGTTTTCAGATTTAATATTTGACGTGGGTAAACGGGTAGAGCTCTTTCACATTGTGATATGATAATAATATGTATATAAAAATGCAAGTTTTTTCGTACCTAAAAGTTGTGGTTGACTATTATATTTTAACCTCCTCAGTCTGTTGGCACCAAAATATCTGCCAGCATTTCCGCATTTTTTTGTGCAGTCCTGACCTTTCTCAACTGATAATGAATGCAAGGATTTGGAACTGTTTTATTATAGCTCCGCACACATTATAGCTATAACACACATTATAGCATATATTATAGCTCCACCAGCTCTGCTTGGCTTCAACGGTTTCTTATCTTTTATCGAGACGTGGGCGTACTTTTTTCATTTTTAAAACATATTTTGCTGGGTAGAGGAAAAATGCATAAAAAAGTAAATATTTCCTAGGTATTCCTCTTCACATTTGTTCTGGGTTCCACAATTGCGTGTAAGAATTCCGAATGGTTTACAAATTTCTCTTGACAGTAGGCAGTTAGCGCAACCACTTACGTATCTCCCGTATAAAACTTATAGAACTTGTGGACCGTATAAACCAAAATTTTACATGTAAAATTTTCATCTATACGTTCTATAAGTGCTATAAGTTTTATACGGGAGATACGTAAAAAGTTGCGCTAACTGTCTAGTAAATATACGTAGCATAAATCTTCTACCCACACATTTTAACACTCCCATACTCCAGTGTAAAATTCCTAGCGGTTGCTATGTATGTATATGCAGCACAATAAATGTTTTTGTGCTTTTCCTATACAATGAACAATTTCATGGGTATTTTTCCCAGGATTTTTCATGAATGCAAAATCATTTTTAATTTTCGAATTTTTATTTGTCGAGGAATGATACAAAATAAACGAGACAAATGTAGAGCAACCTGGGGTAAAAATTACAATAAATGATGCAAAAATTGCCATTGCTCACTCGAAAAAATTTGGACCTATCCCGTGTCTATTTTCATCCAATTGGCGCCATTTTTGACTGTTTTTGCCCGATGATGTATGAAAATTTTTGACCCATAAGAATTTACGCCCCGCCGGCTATTTTTTCCCAAGTTACAACAGAATTTCCACATGGAAATTGAGTTTTTAATTGTGACCTCCAAAAATTCCCTTTTGTTGGAAAATTAAATGGTTTATTGCTTAATATAATTCATTTGTATGAAGTTTCAAGCCAAATTGCAAGCTTTCAATCCATGCGAAACAAATCTTAACCAATGCAATGATATTATAGCCAAAATTTTGTAAATAATAATAATTATTAAATTTCCAAGAAATTATTTTTCTCACTTTCGGAATTTTTTTTATTTCATGTATACACATTACATTTGATTGTACATATTAAGTTATAAATATGGTGCTATGATAATTTTTAAAGTTCACGCTACGCTACTTGTCCCTTATATTTTGGTCAAGTGACCATTTCAAACTATAAGGAGTTTAATAGGAAGGACAATAATTATTATTGTACGTGTGGATAACAGAATTTGATTAAAAATTTTTTTTTTCCTCTCACTCTAAATAATGGAGTAATGTTTGAAGTTGTATTTAAGTTCATGATGGGTAAGGCCCAAGTGAAATAAAACTTAGATCTCGATTGGCTAATGATGATGATAAATAATTAATGGAGTACATATAAGGGGCAAAATCTCTTTTTAGATCAAACCGTTGAAATTTCTCAAATATTTTCCAAATTCGAGTAGTCCTGCAAGAAATTCCGATTTACCGAAAAAGACCGGGGCCTCACTGAACTTCGTTTTTTCAACATAAAATGGAAACAGCAAACTCGGAAGAGACGAGTACCACAAGTTTTGGTGCATTCCGAACCGCAAAATCCACAGTCAATTTGCTTTGCCCCTTCCCCTGCTCCATCCGCAATTCGAGTCAGACCCCCGTCAAATCCTGGGTCCACCTCCATCTGTCCTTGGACTTGATCCATGAGAAGGTGGAGTACCAATAAAGTTGAGACGGTAGCTGAAATTCAAAAACTACTATTATTATGTGTTTAGGGAAAAAATGGAAGAAAATGTGAAAAAAGTTGGCAAAAAAGATTTTTGTACCACTTGCGAACGAAAGTAACTTGAACGCCTGCATGGTAAATTCAAACAACAGCTTGAATTTTTCAAAGGTTTCTCAATTTCCAATTTGGGTTTTCTTGGTTTCTCAAACCGACCTTTTCACATGGAATCCCAATCGCACTGTGATAGGTGCTTGACGGATGGGGCCCTTTTAAACCACAAATTCACGCCTCTTTGGGATTTGAAAATTTCCTGGGTTTAGAGATTTTAAGGTGTGGGATGGGATTTAAGTCTTGCTTTTTCTGCTTTGTGTTGTAACTTGCTTGGAAATTCATGTCTCCAGAAGGGTTTATAAAAAAATGAGGGGAGAACAGGACCCCCCCCCCTCCAATTTTATCATAAGTGGGTCACCTCTGGATTTTAAACGGTTTTCTTTAATACTTTGCTGAGGGACGCTATTACATATTATTGTTGAAATTCTGTCAAGTTATTTGTTGAAAATTATTTTGAAGTTGGAGTCAAATTTCGCAAATTTTATCCGGATTTTAAAAATTTTATCCAATTGAAAAAAATTATATTGATTTTTTCAAAATGTATTAAAATATTTACATATATTTTCTAAAAATTAAAAATAAAATAGCCAAAACTTTAAATTTGAAAACCCTTCATTTTGAAAAAAAATATGGTGGAATTCAATGGAAAAATTTCTATAAATTTGTATTCCAAAGAATTGAGATTGATACCCACTCCATTGTTAAAGTTCCTGTTATTGAGAGCTTGTTCAATGTCTGTAATCCATTGAAAACCATATTGAAATGTCTTGGGGCTACTCACAAAGACTTTTCCAATTTCTTGAAAGAATTATTATTATTGCTCATGGATTGTTTTTGAGCTTTCCAGCACCATTCAATAATAATATGTTTATCCACAGGACTTTAAAAATATAAGGGGGGTTTTACTTCCTACGTCTCTATATGAACGTGTATGCAGGAAGAATAAAAAACAATAATAATATCTATTTCTAACAACAAGGATTTATTTTTCCCAGACCCGACTTAAATGTGTGTACGGAGAAATGAAGGAAAGAACTGTTTGAGTGTAATCCAATAAACGCCCGAAACAACGTCCTTTATCTACATATGTAATAAATTTTTACCATCGAATATTATGTATAAAATTGGGGAGGAAATGAAATTTTTGACAAAAAATTGAATTTGCCAAAAATCATTTCTGAGTAAACTTTTCATAATAAAATTTTAAGTGAACATGAAATAATAAATAAACAACACTTGAAAAATGTTAATTGGATAATTAAATGCAAAAAACTCGGATGACGTCAAATATCGTCTAGAATTTGCGTAAGAAAATATTAGAAAAATCCAAAAATTAAAACCAAACTGTTTATTGGGGTTTTGCTAAAACGTATTATTTTATTTTTATTATTGGGTGCGAATTGTCGCAATAAAATTTACCTTAAATTTTCAAAGGTAAATTTTATGAAATTTAGACATTTGCATCAGAAATGGATGAAATATTTCAATGTCTGTAATTGAATGAGTGATAAAAACCACGTTTTTGTGCATTTTCCTTGAGTGTAAATTTAACGTTAAAAAGGTTATAACTTAGTAGAATTTTTCAAAAAAGATTTGGGAAAATTATCCAGTGGCACATTTTACTCTGGAAAAATTTGAAGGTGGAGCAGAAAATAAAACTAGGCATTTTTTCTTACAATATATATTTAAATTAAAAACATGAACTCTTGAAATAAGCGACGGATATACGTGGGAGTGGATTAAAGCTGCGAGCAATTAAATAAGTTGGAAGTAGGAAAAAATAAGCCTTACATTGAATCTCTAGTAAAATTTAATCACATCATTCCTTTGCAACGTGAACATGCATTAAGCAGGTTCAAATATTATCCGCACTTAAAAAGTTGATTTTATTTAATTTAGAGAAATTGGTATTTGACAATGCTATTTTAACGTAATTGGGCAGAGCTAAATGATATACAATAACACATTTCCTCCCCACTTCAAGAAAGAAGCACTAACTTGAATAATTCAAGTGCCTCAATTAAAAAAGAAAACAAAATTCATCCTTAAGAATTGGATTTGTTTGTGAGTCCCTATTAATTCTAGAATTATTACAGGATATCACACGTTAGTCCTGAGTGGAGGGAAAGTGGACACTGAGAATTTTGTGAAGTGACAAAAGGTAAAATTGATGACAAAAAGCGTATAATTTTGTGAAACTTGTTGATTCCTTTCAACTTCAGTGAATAATTCTGACCTGGTTAAACAGTCCATTATCACCACACTCCAGTGTACATTTTTCGAAATTTCGGCCCGTATATGCATCTACAAAATATCACTTAACCACCAAATATTACTGATTTGGAAAGCATTTTGACCAAAGTCGTCTACTTGTATTTATCATAAAACTTGATCAGAATGCTTGTACCAAGAATTTCGGCCAATTTGTCCATAGAGCATGGGACGAAAATTCCAGCCACAAGGGTGACGTGTGCACTATATTGACGAAACCTCATGTCACCAAAATTGCGGCCAACATGCATTTTTGTCAATCATTTGCATTTGGCCAAACCGCTTGTGGGAACAAGTGAGTTTTAATAGGCAAGCCTGGTTAACGTGCATGTGAACACATTTTTGGCCAGATTGCCATACTGATATGAAATTCCCAAATTTTCGACCAGGTTAGCCAAATTACACCAAAATTTCAACCAAAATGACAAACGTGTGTGTGCCCAAATGGCATGTTTGATTTGATTTGATTTTGATTTTATTGAGATTTAATTGTAATATCATACATCGAATTGAATCAATGATTTCCAAT
>JAQFXU010001097.1:0-34284 GCA_034693705.1 Spatulosminthurus flaviceps
CACACAATTTATAATGGCTATCAAAATACACGGTCTATATATTACGAAGAGAGAAAAAGATAGAGAGAGATAGAGAGTGAATCTACCCAAAAACTTCTAAGTTCTTAATAATAGAGAGAAATATAACGAATAAAAATTTCTTTTTTTTCAATGTTTTTTCTTTAAAAACCGAAGTAGCATTAAATTGTAAGAGTATAACATAACTTTAGTATACAGAAAAAATCAAAAATATAGAAGCTATAAAAAAGCATACACATTTCATTTTTCAAGATGTATGTATGCATATATATATTCAAAAACTATAATTTTGATCATTTGATTTTCTATTACATAAGTAGACTAAAAATTGACCAGTTTTAAATTGGCAATTATAATGTTGAAAAATAAATTAAAACGACTGTCGAAAGAGTCGGAACGAAGGAAAAAATTAGAGAGAAAAATTAAAATAATAAAACAGCAAAAAACACAATAACGTTCCATCATAAGATCCATATAGTAGTTCAAAATTTTAGATCTTCTCATGGAATATTACGCAAATGTTACTTGTATAAAAGTCATTACTCAAAATATAGCTACTCTAATAACAATAGGAATAATAATAATATGGCACTCATCATGGAAGTAAGTATACCTCATTGTATGGCATGTATTGCTGATAGTACTCATATAAAATCTATAACTTTGTACTCAAACACAAAGATCTAGTAAAATGACTAATAGTAATTATGTATGTTTTAGTAATAACAAGTAAGTAATCATAAAAAGTGCATCAAACTAATACGTATTTTTATAAGCTTTTCCTATATAGTTTGAAAATTAGTAAAACATTTATTATTTTATTTCAAAAAAATAAATAAAGATGGCAAAAATAAAAGTCAGGAACGAGAACGTACTAATACTCATTGCTACCTCTATTTTATCAGCCTCTTATATAGAGAATAGATACCAAAAAAATAGAAACGTATAATATGTAATGCAAATAAAGAGAGACTATAAAAGTTTTAAGAATCATAGAGTAATACTGAAGAATAACAACATAAAATAGAATCTATATCTTTTTTAATTATTTTCAGAATTGTAATCATATATAGCTTTCGCATAGGTAAAATATTTTTGTCGTGATAAAATAAGATTTTACTACATATAGTGAAAATACTTGCAAAACTACTACAGTCTTTTACTATATAAAATGGAAAAAATGTCATCTAAACAATAATTTCAAGAATATAATGAAAATTGTTTATCATTTTGCTATTATAGAAGAATACAGAGATGAAATAGAGATTGTCATACATACGCTTGGAGGTGCATTTGTTTGTGCTATGACTGTGAACATACCCTGTTACTATTTTTTGACGCATCTACGATGTCACCCCCTTGGAGTTGTCCCTGAGGCTGGCCCATTAAAGCTGAGTCCAGTGAGACGGGGATCCTTTGCTCTTGAACTGAAGCCAGCCTATGTAAAAATGACGATTAAAATCAATTTTTCAACAATGAATTTTAGCATTATTTTAAATCCTTCTTCAGTTTTTGTCTTACCTTTTCAATGTGACCAAAGTTCCAGTAAGTTTTTTACATCTTTTGAGGGCATTCTCCAACCTATCTGGCTCAGTTTTTAAGAATAATTCTTCAGATGCCAGTCTTTCCATTTCCATACCTACAGCTCGTCCTACACTCTCATGAAGACCTGGGAACCGAGCTTTTAAGTCTGCAACGGATTTACTGCAAAATACCACACCAAAACCTCATCATCATAATAATTGCACAACAAATTCCACGTAATTTTCAAGCACTCATAAAATTTTGAATCTAAAAAAAACTAAATAGTCCTTTGAGGTCAACGTTTTTTTACGCCCGCTTCCATTCACACTGAAATGTCGACTCACCTAGATTTGCTAAGTATTAAAGCCATATTTTCCACATCCGCCATATTGACCCGGGTTCGTTTGTTAATGACATGACTCCGAAGGTCCTCAACGGTTTTCTCCAGTTCACTGTATAAGCAGACAAGTAGAAGTAGGTATAAAAAATATCATAAAAAAGGAGCCTATATCCGACATACAAAATCTTTACGCTTGGCAATGAAAACTAATGGAGAGCATTCCTCTCATTGACAAATGTAATGTTTTGGGAGTCTTTAAACCTTATAAAATGTGATGGTTATAGTAGTAGCGTAGAAATATTAAATTTCATGTTGACAGGTATACATACTATAAAAGAGGTCTCTCTTTACTCACGTTATGTCTTTATCTAGCTTGTTCACTTCCATCTTGTACATCTCCTCCTCCCGCCTCAGTCTTGGCTCCTTGAGCCCCAACCAATCTTCATCTATTGTGGCGATAACTCTGGAAGAGCAGAGGGAAATAAGCACCATATTTAACATTATTGTCACACATTTGTCGCAGTAATTTGGATAGATAACCTTGGAGTTTTTTATTGTGATTATTCCAAATAAAAACGAATGACCACACATATATCTCTCTGAATGGAAAACATACAATGCAATGGTAAAAAATCTTACTTAAATTTTAGAAACGTTTCCCTTATGCTATCCCGAAGGGTATGCGACTGCGCTTGAACGTGCCTCCTCAAAATCCTTATATCATTCTTCAGGTCTTTGGCCTTCTTCTGAAGCACTCTTAGTTGGTTGAACATTTCAGGGCTTATGTCTTTGGGGGAAAGAGAAAAAAAATCGTGTCAAATTACATTGTTCATTGGATTTTCTAGACCAATTGAAATCAAGATATGTGCATCCGAGGAGAGGGAATCACCATTCCCATACAACACGGCTCAATTATTTCCCTAGAATTTGAACAGCCATCCATGTAACATTTTCACACGGACTCGGAGGATTTAATTTTCTTTTTTAATGATTCGGAAAAAGTAGAAACTGGAGTAGAGGGAAGATTTATCCCAAAACGCGTATATATATATACTAATCCAACAAATTCCTCACCAGCTCTAAAATGAATAGCACTCGGAGTAGGAATAGGAACTGCATGTAAAACAGGTTTTTTGGCAACAATTTGCTGGGCTTGATTCAGAGCAGCCACATTTGCCGGAACTGTCGATCCCACTACCGCTGCGGCTGGGGTAGATAGCACACGATCAACTGTAAAACAAATGTGGAGGAAAACATTCCTTTGTTAGTTCCATCCAAATAAATGCTTTAAAACTTCCGTGGTTTTCTAGGGTATATAGAAAGCTTATAAAGTATAAAATATGTACAGCATCATATCAAGTATAGAAATATACACAACAAGATAAACATGCAGTAAAGTTTGAGGTCGGGAACCTGTTTGATTGACTCGGGGCAACGTTGATGATTTTATTGCTGGCTTTGATGGCAACTTTATTTCCGCTTTTACATTTTTAAACGTAAACAAATGGTTTTTTAACAGAAGGGAGAGAAGAAGAAGAATTTTTTTTAAATTCCGGGGGAAGAGTCAGTGTGTAAGCATGACAGAAAAAAGGAAACAAACATGTCTCATCAATTTATGCTTACATTTACACAAATATAAGTAAGTACACACACACAGATTTAATTTAAGTCAAACTCCATATGTTATTGTCGGCTAAGAAACGAAACCCAATACAACGAAAAGAAACTTGAAGGAAAATATTATTTATAAACATATAACATTGTTGAAACATAGGATTGATAGGATTGAACATGAAGCCAAATGTTCTCACGAAAAATAAATAGATATCTGAGAACATGATTTTTCACATCCTTTCCATGGCTGAAACTGAAGTTTGGGATCATTCTGAAAATTTATATCCTGCGTCAATACTGATTTCATATTTGAGGGTTATAGGAAGATGTGCATGTACTTTTCTTCATATACTTTTTCCATCCTCTTAGACGACAATAAGTAAAGCAAAGTTAAGCAAGCTCGAAAATAAATATGAAAATTTCTCTTACATAGGTTATTTCGGTGGTGAACTGCAGAGGATTGCAACTGATCCGGCGGGTCGTCACTAAAAGAAACGGATTTTTCTGTAGGAAAAAGAAAACATTAGCATTCACATATAAAAATTTGGGAAGGAAAAGGTTGAGTTGCTGTGAAGTTGTTGTTTTTTGGTTTTTGTTATTTGTATTTTCTCAAACCTTTTCCGAATTTCTGGGCTTTCGTTGGAACTGCTATGATTTGCTGAGGTGGTGGAGGTTGTTGATGCTGAAGCTGCAACTCTGGTCTAACAATGGGGTCATCTATAAATAGTAAAGGAAACAAATGAATAGAGGATCTGTAGCATAAAATATTGTCGAGACAGAGAGAGAGCCGAAAATGTAACCATACAATAATTAATAAAGATTATAAAAAATATCCCCAATTTTTAAACCAAAATAATATCTTTTTGACCATGCAACAATTGACCAGTAATTATATAGTTAATTGTTACCTTGCAGCGAAGCTGAACTTGAACTACTATGTTTGTCTATGTCGTCTTTAGAAAAATTGCAATAAGCAAAAACACTTTATTAATTTTGGTACATTGTTAATAATATGGGGCATCAGACTTTAAATTATGTTTCATTTATATTTAAATGTTTTCTTGTTCATAAACTATAAAAGCAGCTACGAATTGAGAAAATTCTGCACATTTTTCTACATATCAAACTTCAAACCAAAGATACTCTTTATGTTTTTCAATTCAAAATGTAAAAGAAACAAAAATTTATTGCTATGAATATGCCAAAGCTAGTAAAACTTGAACTAATTATTTTATATGGCTCATTATACAGCAAAAAGCAAGGATCATTTTAACCCAAATCAGTTATTTTTCATTAGTTAGTTAGTCCTATCTACATATATGTACCAAGCAGTAATATCAATTTGAACTGTTTTTTGTGTGTGAAATTTTACTGTTTAGGTGTAAATACAAGGATTTAATGGTTTTATTTTATGTGGAAATAAAACCTTACCCCGGAAATCTCTCGTAGGGATGTAATCCCTGTAGTTGAGTCTGGGATTGTACAAGCGGGTAGGCTGAACCACGGTTGGAGGATTTAAAGCCTTGTGCACCAACCCAGTCAAATTAGCCAGCTGCCTCTCCATGTGCTCCATTCGGATACGAGACTCATCATCGATCAAGACGGGTGTCATGGACCCTGAACGTGAAACTGCATTTTGAGCCATACCGTAGTTGTCGTACAGTTTCTCCGGCGAACTTACACAGGCATCTAGAAAATATAAACAAATAAATACCATCAATCAAACTAATACAATACAAAAAATAACAGTATAATTCTACAAAAAATTCCCCAACTCAAAAACAGACATGACGCATGATCCCCTTTTACATTTACACGTATACGTATATATTTACTATGTACACAACCCAAATATTTTCAGTTCGGAAACGTCGGCTGGCTTCCCAATTAAATATGTACATCTAAAATAGGACAGTGAAATCGAAATTTTTATCATGCTCGCATACATCAGACTGAATCTAATCATACTTAATTCTACGGCTTTTCCCAAAGTCCCTCAAACTGCCTGAATAAATATGGATGTACTAGGATTACTACAACAGAAGCAATTCCACGTCCACATCCACTACACTTATTTCAATTAATCCAACCATGGCAACATACCATCACTCTCGCATCCAACAAAATGTTCCCCAACACTTTTACGAAGGTCTAAAAAATTGTAGCGAATTTGAATACTTTTTTCAATTCGCAAGCGCACACCAAAACCAAATTCGATTTCTTACTCAGTCATTATTTTTTCACTGAAGCTAATAATTAGTTTGAGAAATATTATCAAATGAAGCTTCATGCAAATTCTGGAACGGTTCTATGACTAGAATTTTAACGAATTTTTACATAAAATTTAATATGCAGCTTATATACTCAAGTTGTAAAATCCTTTTAGTTGTGGTATATATACGTACATGATAATTTAAGCACAAACAAAACTTTTAATGACAGAAGGGATATCATATAGCTGGAACAACATGAGGACCAATAAATTAGCTCGGATATTCCAACTTGTTAAAACTTGGTTTGATTAACTACGCTGCAGCAGCCGCAAACATGTTTCCTGGATTTTCAAGTAACAGGCAATACCACCACAAGAAAGTAAACAAAAAACAAAAGTAAAAAAGAATGGTTGACAAAATAATTTTGACCAAATATCCCAACTTTTGCAACAGAGGTTTATATGAAATTTCAGCGACAAAACTCGGAGGAAAGGATTTAGAAACTGACCTATAGCTGTAGAATACATGTCAGTGGTGGTTCGAATTCCGAGAAAACTGTTCGAACTGTTACTTCTTGGAGAGTAGAGTGGACTTGATGGAGTACTGGGTCGTTTATTAAACTGACTATGGCGGAGAGGCTTGGGTGGAGGTCCCATGGACTGTGAAGGATGCAGAGGTCGTGGCACTGGTTGCTGCCCTCCCATCAAATGTGAGGTAGAAGCAGGACCAGGACCAGGTGAAAAAGGTCTAGGTGTGGGTCGAGGTAAACTGTAGCTTGCGTACATCTGCGGTGTGATTACTTTTTGGAGCGGCTGTACATAGGAGAAGTTTGAAAATGTTATAAAAATTAATCAAATATCAAGAGCCACATCAATAGTGATCTTATTCCAGGGACGGGCAATTTCATATTTACTTGAACAAGGGAAATGTCTCTGTAGGGAGAATAAAATGGAAAATGAAGAAAAAGTATTCACCTTAGCTTTATGCACGTGATGTAAGGTAGGATAATCAGAGTCGAACTCCGGTTCACTAAAATACTGATCCTGATCATTCCATGTAGGAGTAGCACCATTCCCATTCACATTGGGCTCAAAAAGACGCAAAACAGACCGGTCTCGGATGTCCCTGTGGAAATCCAAGGAGAAAAGAAACTTATGAAAGAAAATTGCAGAGAAAAGGTCACAAAACACAAAATAATTCAACAGTTCCTCCACAGTAGTACACGGACTCCAAACAAAATAGATACATGTATACATAGAATCAAATAGTAACCATTATGTCTCATAAAAAAATTTAGGAGCTAGCGTTTTATGGTCTCTCCTAATAAGATATTTATCAAAATGATGTACGTAAGTACGGAATAAGAAAACTTACCTCAAGTCCTCCAGTTCATAAAACATATCCTTGGCAGTGTCCAGAATATAAATCTTTGAATTCATAGCGTCCAGGTATTCCATCGTGAGTTGCTTGCTAAAGCTTCGGACAAAGAGTGCCCGGACTGTGTCCATCGACGTAATTTCATTTGGAAGCAGGGCTCTCTTCGTCTCACTTCTGTACTGCAGGAATACTAAACCTACAAAGGAGTAACCACCATTTTGTATACCGTATACCAACAAAATATAAAATCAATTTTTAATTCTGTCTCTCCAACAATTTCACAATTCCCTTCATTCTTTTACCCTAAATTCCTCTTTTCTAACAAAAAAAAGTAGACCTTACTCAATTCCAATAAAAATTTTACACACAAAAAAAATTTAACACGAATGCACCACCAACACGAACAAGAGAACTATCCTCGAAAAGGGATAAAAACTACCAAAAAACACCCGCTAATTCCATCAATAATAAATTACCCAGCGGTCTCTCCAGTGTCTTCGAAGGAGTTCTAACAACTGGCAAACTCGATCTGGATTTTCCTCCTCTCCGGAATCCTGTTGAAGAGGTCTCAGCCTCGGACATGATTCCCGGGTCGTCATCGTACATGTCCACTACTCTATAGCCGATCTGCATACACACAAGTAATTACAAATACATACATACACATCAAATGCATATAGATTTATATACATGACTTAAGACTACGTGTGAGAATCCCATAAAAATAATATACAATTTGATTCCAACTTCTTAAGGATTCATCCCATAACATATACCTCCAACAGCCAAAAGCACTCCAATATAACAAGGGATTTCATTAAACATTAAGAAGATTAACGTTAAGTTCCCATTTTAAATGCAAATTCATCCTTTAAAATTTTACCAACATCTTCTACATGTACCCATTTGCTCTCAAGAAAAGTCCCCTTTTTCAAAATGTCACCCCACGTTCCTCCATACCATACCATTACACGTTGGGCTACCTTCTGTTACACTATACATATATATATATAGGCTCAAAATAAATCCACTATATTGCCACAGTTGACTTTTTTAGCCTTGCACTTTGCACTTTCCTTACTACATCTTAGCAGACTTTCCCCCCTTGCAGGAAAAACTCTACTCATTTCAACCTCCTGCTCTATACTCAAAAAAACAGTAGCTTTTTACACACACACACATGTTGACACAGTTACATAAATTAATGAGAAATTCAATTCAATTACTATACTACATCCACTCTACCTTCTGCTTGTAGCTATGATGATGATGACTCTGCAGCATTAGCCCTCGACTCGGCTCGCTGTAAATGTTCTTATCCGAGATATTCCTTCGGGCCTGGAACAACCAAGAGAAAAATGTTAATTGTATATACGTACGAGTACACAGACGGAGACACTATTAACTCCATTATAACCATTAATGATTTATCAGGGCACTCGGGAAAAATCTCATTTTTTCCCAAACTCAATTTTTATTGTACTCTCACACATAGACTCTACTTATATACAAAACATCCACCACATACTCACGATGACGCTCTTATAATAAAAAGCTCTTTTATTCTCTCTAATCCAAACGAGCACTCAGTTAAGTAACACGGAAGTTACGACATTATTATTTAATGAAACCTACATAAAAATCCTCTCCTTCTACAAAGAAATTGAGTGTGGAAAAAAAAGTTCATTAAGTCATAAATATTTTTAATCAAAAAACTATCTGTACATATACACAAAATATACACGTACACATTCAAATGAATAATCTATATACAAAGCTTGTAAACAAACACACAATAACACTCTACTCTAGCTATTCATTACTGCATTAGAAAAACGTGTTATTTAAAAATAAACGCCGTAACTATACATATATAACCCTTGAGATTACAACATACAAGTCCATACACTTTCTCCATGTTTAGAAAAATAAATCAAGCTTTATCCTTTCACTTTTAATACTACATTGTCCAATATATACTTGAACTATTTCGACGGGAAGTGCCTATACATATATATATATATATATATATAGATAATAGATATAGATATAAATGTTACAAACACTCCTATATAGCTATATCTTCTAGACTGTTGTGATATAGGCTACTAGAAATAGAGAGAGAGAGAGAGAGAGAGATGTTAAGTTGACAGACGTAAGGAAATGATTACCTGCATTTCATCAAGCCGACTGAGATTACTGCTACAGCTCCTTGAGTCCATCACTGGAGAATTGACAAAAGAAGAAGAATATGGAGATTAATTATATAGGAACTAGCTAAGTAAGAGAGGAAACTTTATACAGTGAAGAGCAGTATAGTTTTTTTCCTGCCCCACTCTCTTCTTTTTTACCCCCCTCTCTAAATATTGTATAAAGCTTGTGTCTGTCTCTCTCTTCTATAGAACAACTTATATAAAATGCTATGAGGTTGTAGCTTTAAATGTTGTAGTAGTCGTAGTAGTTGTAGTTGTAGTAGTAGCTGTAGTAGTACTCGTCCCAACAGTAAATACATTGGTAAGAAATTGTTCCAAAGGGGAAAAAAGATAGTTGACGTAAAAATACATGGTTTCACATGTAAATATATTTGCTGTTGTGGTAGTGGTAAACAAGAAATAGAGAGAGAGAGAGACTCAGAGAGAAGCAGGCGATAGGAATGAAAAGAGTTCCCTTTTAAGATATAGATGATGAGAAAAGGTAAGGTAGTAGTAGTTAGTAGGAAAGAGAGAGAGAGAGACAGTATGAGAGTGCAGTTCTTCCATGCGCACTCCCTTTTCACTCACACACGGCTTGAGATTTTGACTATATGTATGTATTCAAGTTTTTCCCACGTACCTACTACTCACACAAATGCTTCAAATACTACTACTAGCCAACAAACCCCATAACACTTGGTAGGAAGGAGAGAGCATATAGATGTGGAAAAATTTCTGCTACACTAGTCAGCACCAGTTGTCTACTCCTGTCTACAACTATTTCCCAGCATGAGGCTTCAAACGTAGAGAGAGAGAGAGAGAGCCAACACCCCAATGATAAAATATGTACACCCTTTAAACAATTACCGAATGCATCTCTATAGATGTTGGTGCTCCAGAAGTGTATGCAATACTAAAGTATGTAAGAGAGTATGAGAGCGAAAAAAAACAGAGATGCGAGAGAGAGAGAGAGAAAAACAGAAACGAGAGAGTCAGGGGGATAAACACTGCAGAAAATTTTAGCCGGAAAAATCCTTCAGCCTCTACTCATATGTATGGGCTTCTAACTTAATAACTTGGTACACTTTGTACACGTTTTTATGTTCTAGCTTGAGGCAAGTATTTTATTTTTCCTCCTATCATATCATTATTCCTGCTTCTTTTTTTCCACAAGAGAAAGGTGTACGGAGACTATTACACTTTTATCTCCTTTAACAAACTTGACCCATTTATACTCGGCAAATTAAATACACAGAGAGAACTGGGAAGTTTAGTGAAGGCTCGTACGGAAAATGTGTGGGTTTTACTTTTTTTTTTTAGTGTGGAACATGTCTGCATTTTTTGAAGCGATACATGTACCGTGATGGTTCATGGGTTTGGGATTTAATGTATCGAATAGTTGCAACGTTTGCAGTTCCCAGCCAATCAGCTCTATATAATACATGAGTGATGGTAATGGGAAGGCTCTTGAGCAATGCTGTAAATATTGGACATTAGACAGAAAATAGTGAAGGAGAGGTCTGTTTTAAATCAGGGGAAGAAAATGTATGTGGAATATATCTTTTTTTACAAATATTATAGTATATAGGATTTGACGTATAAATGTTTATAGATGTATATATTTAGCAAATATATACACACAATTATATATAGTGAATAGTATTATGCTGAAACGTACTTTGTTAGTTTAAGATAAGGTTCTTTTTATCGTGGGTCTTCTACACATAACTGTATAAATGAAAAAGTAGTGAGGACAAGTATTTACGGGTATAAAGAACACCGGGCATATTAAGAGCTATAGAAGCGGGAAATAAAAATCCTTTATCTTTATTTGCTTCTGCTTCATGTGAGGTTTTCACACTTGAGAAAATAGGCGAAAAATGTGACTTTGTAGGAAAATGTCTATACATGTAAAGTTATACAGGAATAAATGTGTAGATTTTCAAAGGTTTAAAAAAGTGCCAAAAAACTGCGGTGGTCTATACAAATGTATGTATAGCAGTTAAGGGTAAACCTCAATATGTATGTGTGAAGTAAAATAGATAGGAAAGTCAAGCACGGGTATTTATAAAGTTGTGAATGAGAAACTAAAGGGTTTATAGCCTATAACTATATCCAAAAATATACATATGGAAATAAAGATATGGAGGGAATAATTTTTAGGGGTTTATGTTAACAGCTCCCAAAAGCATCTTTTTTTAGTCTCAACGACTCATGTGAGGAGGATTCCTCCAACTTCTCAAATTCTCTACTCTAAACATCTCAATGATAGCTCTTGTCAATGGAATTTTAATGTACACTAACGATACATGCTTATATATATAGGTTATATAATAAGTAACTCCCTCTTCTTTTTAATACTTTCAACATTAAAACAAATGCGTGAATATTTTCTTGTGGAATTTTAACTTTTATTTATAAGTTTATAGCTGATAGGTTAACCACATGCGTATAGTATTTACTTATTTTGTGAAAGTATAAATGACAAGTTAAATTGCAAGCTATCGGGAAAGTAGGAACTTTTTTCCAAAACAACTTTATTCGTGTGGATGAGTTTGTCATGGAAGAGGATATAAATGCACTTTTACTTTCCCAGAACTCTCAAAGGATTGGCGTGGAATTGGATTTTTGTTAGCGCGCGCAAAAAACTTTTTTTTTCCATGACAATAAATGGAAAATTGATTAAAGTTGTTTTTCTTCCTCCAATGTTTTTCCCTAACTTTACATGTCTAGGAAGTGTTATAAAAATGTTACATGGCTTCTACATGTGGGGCTCGGGCGGAAACTAAAGCGGAGGAGGAGGAGGGTGAGAGGATTATCTCTTGGGTAAATTATTATTATTACGTGCGGTATCTGTTCAGGAAGGGAAAAATATGTTGCGTGTGTATATATGCACTATCATCCTCCACTTGTATTACCATCTTCATGTACATATGTATTCTTTACAAGTTAACTTTTCTACCAACCCACTAATAATAATAATAAAAATAATATTATATAGCATGATCCGGAACACTTATTAGTTTGAACTACATTCAAACTTTTTACCATAAATTGTCTATATACATGTGTGTACTACACATAAAAAGATACACAAGATTCTTTCAGATGCATCAGACTAAAATAAAAGGCTTCCCTGGTTTGCTTATATATCCTCGCATGATTAAACACATTAAATTTGTGCACATGGACTCCCTATCATTTTCCTAAATGCTCATTCGAATTAAAAACAATTGGTATCGATATCCACCCACAAGTTAAGTCCTCTCCTAGACCTAGTGAAACCCAAATATAAAATGAATGGGAAGCTACAAATTCTATCAGACCTTCAATATAATTACCATAAAATGAATGACTCAATAGTCGCTATTTCAAAAAGAGCAGTATATAAATTGCCCAAGAAACTTCAAAGCATTAAATAGATTTATATTAGAGATTTGGAGTATCAAGGGGCCTAAAAACAAGCTGGAGTATACATTAAAAAGAAATTGCCTGGCCCTATAAAACCCTACGTGCCTAAAGGCCGATATACTGGTATATTCTGGACCAGAATTTCTGGTCTAAATATATGTATATATAATATGTACATATATATACTGTTGAAGAATACCTATACACCGGACCCATAAAGTCTCGGAGGAGTAGGGAGCTTGAAGAATTAAAAATGAGTCGGAAAGGAAACTAAACTAGCCGAGTTATCATTACTTTTGTACACATTAGGCGGAGCCGGTTCCCTTTGAAACATGAAACTGCTCATAAAAAATGCGTGATTAAAAACATAGTGTGTAAATAGAGCGTTATATGTAGCCGAAGCTTTTAAAAGAACTAAAACCTTTTTGATGCATGTATAATATATACAACTAATATATACGATTCTTGTAGACTTGTGCATACTTTTTACACAACAACACATCTATAGTTACATAAGTTGAGTAAACTCCTAGAAAGCCTGGGAGATGTATGTTCACTAAATCAAATAATCATAAGTTGGAATCTGAAAGTTGCAACAGTTCCCTAAAAACTTCGGCTCCATTTAACTTCCCCCTTGTAGAGCTATACCGTAGTATAGAATATAAGTATACTGCGGCAGAGGTATACACAGACGTTAATTCTAAGAAATGATTTATGTACAAACACCCCTATATTTTTTAATGCTCCCAGCAACACAACAACATCGCAATAATCAAGATGGATACGACCGGAGACGGGGGATGATGATGAGGTCATAACCAACAGAAATATTATGAACTTGTTGAGCTCTGGAGAATAGAGCTTTTTCGGATACATCCTATAAATATATGTATAAACAGCCTTTGTACTATACTTGCAACTTGAGATGACAATGGCTCTTTAATGAGCTTATATCTAATTTCGGCCATTGTGAACTCCTATGTATATTATAGGACGAAAATGATGAAAAACGATACCTGTCTAAACTGATGTGCTATCCATACCCTCTCCATCACCGCACCATTATCATACATTTATCATAACAATTGAGCTCGAGTCACACCAAAGCAATACACATCCACACACACACACACACACACGTAATTTAAATAAATATTCAAACCTATACAAACTCCCACTAAAAGCCAACTAATCACTGTCATCATCTCGGAGGGTGTTAATTCTAACAATTTGACCTGGCTATAAATTACAATGTAAATACGATATTATGAATAATGCGAATTGACTGCTAAATAATTTGATAATTAGATCCCCACACCTTCCTTTATCCTTCCTTTCTACACACACGAATCATCTAACAGCCTATATCCTTTTCCTTTCAAGTCTCTTTCAATTGCTTCCCATCATCGACTCCATAAATTTAAAAGCGAGAGAGGAACTTGCTCAATTATTAAGCTATGGAAGGTAGGCCCGATATCTCAACTTCGAAGGTACACCTTTCTCGATGCAACAGTGCAGGAGCAGCTATCTCAACACCATTACCAACCACACCTCCATACATATTAGAGATCTTTTGTCCAAGTACAACTTGTAGCTACTACTCCAAAGATTCTTTTCTGATGCGGAACGTCTATCTCGGCTTCTTAAACTAATTATTCCGGTGCATTACACAATCGAACTATGGAAAACAACAAGAACCTAACAACTCAATTTAAAGGGTCCTGAACCTCTAAAGATTCTTTAAGCTGATAAAGCAGTCAAACAGGAATTGACCATGTATTCATTCATTATTGGGATCCTTACAGTATTTTAGTTCCGCCTTATTATTCGTTCCATTATTCCAAAACTTGTTCCCGTCATGTTGGTTCCGATAGTTCCGATCGAAATTGCTTATTTTAGTCTCATCTGTCAACAAAGAAACAATGAAGTCAAATACACAAAGACAAACAATAGCAGTAAATACACAACATATACACACATATATACAAAATACTTTACAAACAATATCCTATTAACTAAAACCACTTTCAAAATAAGCTTCAAAAGAGGCTATGTAGATTTAAGTGTTCATATCCAAGTAATATTTTAATCATGCATTAATTATCATAATGGCATGTTCACTCTTTCCAAACAATCTGTAATTATACTATGCCTTTTTACAACTTGCCTAATTACTTCAAACGAGGGGGTCTAATTGCCAGTAATGCTACCATCCACTTTTCAACCTCATTACCATAATAATAATTAACATTATTATTCCCATTCTTAGTATATTATCCTCTCCTCAAAGATTCCTTAAATATTGTAATGACAGACCTTTCTTCTCTATATACCAGCCTATTTAATTCAAATCGCCTTAAAAATCCTTTTTAATTTAATAGAAATTGATGATTAAAATATTTATCCAGGCCGTATATGCCAGAAACTTACAAAATTTTAATATTAGTTTGTATATATACGCACAATATTGTAGTTCAACAAGTTTCCCTCCGATTCAATTCTCTCAAATTATTATTAAAGTAGCTCTATACTTACTAACAATCATCAAAACAATTAAAAAAATATCCAATGCAATCAAACCTAATGGAAATAAATGCTTCTCCCTCATCATTTTACCATTTGTTGTAAAATTTCTTTCACAACAAATTATTATCAATCAAAACTAAATTTCCCCAATCTGCAAAATGAGCTAATTACACAAAATTAAATAAGTATACATTCGTCGGCAATACTTTACATAAACTACATATTAATTTATTGAAAAACACAAAATCCTCCTTCCTCACAACTCCCTTCAATCCCAAGAATTAAAATTAATAAACACAAAAAGTAACCCACTGCAATTATTATTTACAATAATAAGCAGCACAATTAAAAAAAACTATATAAAACTTCAAATTATTTCCATCCTAAAAAATTCTCCCAACACAAACTTCATTAATTAACCTAAACCACCAATAACACGTATTTCACACAAACATTCAAAATATTTTTCTCACGTCCAAAAACCTTATTAGTGCTCATCAGCACAATTCACTATATATTACCACTTTTGTCATTACTCCTCGGACTAAGCACGTATTCCTTTAATAAACTCTCTCACAACTAGAACAAATATCCTCAAGAAAATATCAAGATACATAGTAATATGCTATTTTCATATTACTCTACCATCATATAAACCAACTATACCGAATATAAGACAGAAAGTATTGAAATACCCGGTCCCACTATTTACCGGGTATGAGATTCAAATTTTTTTAATATTATGTAATTTATTCAAAGAAAAAAACACCGCGACCGAAAACGTGCACAGAGAAAGGAATGTTAAAAAATAATAATTTAAAGTTATAACACTCTCCTATATTTCAATGGAACATTATATAGGAACAACTGGTTTTTTTACGCTCGTAAACAAAGAGAAGGTGAAAGGTTACAAGTGAAAGTAAAAAATCTTGCTAAAACTTTCTCTGCAAGGGCGGGCAGGGGTATAAATAAGTTTATTTAATTATATGAAAGACCCAATAATATAATACCAAAAGCCACGACTGAAATTTGAGAAAGAAAACAAAATGTGTTTCATTTATTATTATTACATACCTTGTTCAGTCTGATTGATAGAGAGGAGTGAGGATGAATCTGCATTATTTAAACAACAGCAGTAGTCAGTACAATTATTACAAGAAGCACTACTATTATTACTAGGAGCTAACATTGTCACCCATTTGAGCTTATTTTTTCTCTCTACACAACAGTAACAACCATCACCGAGCTTTTTTTCTTTCCACACACACACACACTTATGTGATAATCTAACAGAGTAAAAGTAAAAAGCTCCAGTTATATAATGTGTACTGAAGTATCAACAACAAAGGTACAAATGATCCAAGAGAGAGAAACCTTCCTTGGTTTAAACATTGAGCTAGAGCACACACACACACGGTGAGTGAGAGTGAGAGAGAGAGAGAGAGAATGGGAGAGAAACTACTACACGTACCAAAAGCTCTGGAGTATATGTGAGTCCACGTCCATAGCTTTACTACCACTAACCTACTTTACAACAACTACCTTCCACACATACACACGTAGTTTTACTATTACAACTATGTACATATGTAGAGAAATACTCTGACTGAGAGTGGTGGTGTTGAGTGAGAGTACCTACCTATCCTGTAGTACACAGGACACTACACAGTAGTATTGAGTTAGTACCCTTAAATTCTCTCCTCCGTTGGAACTAATAATGCAGTTTTATTTACCACCAATGTTTTTTTTTATTTGAGCCAAAACAATTCTCAAGAACACTCCATATAATGTGTGAAGAATGAGTGAATGAGAAAGATAAGGATAAAAATCCATAAACTCTTGCTATTAAATTATTTAAATATTTCCTCAAAAATCCAATGCGTCGAGCATGCGTTTCCCTTCGGAGTTACAAATACATCACATATCTACATAAGACGTGACTCTAGGGTTCTTATTACTCTCTCTCTCTCACACACACACACACACACTCCCTCTCATCTCAAACAAAAACCAAGAGATAGTTGTGCCTTGGCAGTGTCTGGGTTTTATGTATAGCTATATACATGTATAGAAAAGTCCTCATACAAAATATTTTAACATTACTCTCTTTCTCTCTCTCTCTCTCTCTACATTTTTAGTCGTACAAGTTGAACATACAAAATTCTTCAGTTTCAACCCAGAACTAGCTCCTACTTTGAAGTATCTTGTGTGTATGTTCATATACATACATAGATACCTATATGTGTCGTATATAGAACTATATACACTTGTGTGTATAACATGACAACCTACGTAAGATATATGATGCCTGGCTAATATGGTAAGGTGTATATTCTGACATGACCAGAGGCTTTCGAGTACTACATGCAAACTCATGGTTACTACTCGCACTCGAAAAAAGGGGGGAAAGGTGTGTTTGCGCTTGGGTATCTATACTCACTCCTTGTTAAAAAGGAGAAAATTCTTGTGCGAAATGAAAAGAGAGAAAAATAGAAAAGGATTTTTTTTGTCGTGGGATTTTCAGGTGGTCAGATTTTTTTCCCTTTCTTTCCTTCTTTCACTCCTCAAATATACTTATATACATAGATACATACTATTTGTAGTATATAGCCAGAGGAGGAAAAAATCAGAAGAAATATACAAAGCAAACAAGACCTTTTCCACATGATAAACCAATCAAATGGATGGAGGTTTTAGACCCTAGGCATAATTTCTACAACTATATCTCAATCTTTTCAACAAAATTGCTCTGATGGTAAATTTCATTGAAATACAGTCCTTTGTGGGAGAATGAACGGACGTCCGTATATATATATATATGTATATAGGGGGAAAAATCCATTTTTCCCACAATACAATTGCTGAGAAATCAAAAACAGGTAAGGGGAAAACAGGATTTTCATTTTTCATGGTTTACAAAAAGGGGGTAAAATTCTGTGAAATAACTGGGTAATTTTCAAGAGAAAAATCCAATTTAATTCTTGCTTTTACGCCACCAACTCATCTCAAATTTAATGAGAATTATTATTTTATGAAGTGAAAATATACTCAAACATGTCCATGCATCGTGTCATCGCTGAGCTCCAAAAAAGGAGCTGTAAGTTTACCCGTTCGTTATTATGAAAATGTATAACTCCTCTTGTCCTCATGCTTGTAGTGGACCATATATATGTATATTTCATATACATATATGCAATAATATGCATGGGTGTCAAGTACTTTTGGGTAGTTTGCAGATGGATGAAGAAATGGGTTGGGCAATTTCCTATATAGTTTTAGCCCCAGCTTTTCTGTCAACTGTTTCTTGTTGATATGTCAGGTTGTTTGCATTTGAAAGGCTGCTGCATAAAACCTATGTATATAACTGAAGGCAGTGTATTGATGTCTATACTCGAAAAAAGTATTTATGTATTTGAGGACGTGAATAATAAAGGAATATATAGATATATGTATTTCCTCAAGAGGAGTAATCAACACTCCAAACGGAGCCTGTCACCTCCGAGTATTTACAGCTCCTTGAATAAATACATGTTATATTAGAATGAATAGGACATAAGAGAACCTTTTGGCACAAACCCTATAGCTAAAGCCTGTACATATTCCTATATCTACATGCAAAACACAAGTATGAAGAAACAGGCCAAAAAGATACAGCAATTCTGTGAGGAGAAACACAAGATAACAAGCTTTTACGACATAAAGCATTAGGGGGACCTGAGAGAGAGACGAGGACGACTTTGTGAGTGCATAAAATGGTTTAACTTCAAGGAAATTCCAGTAGCCCGAAAACTTCATAGAGAAGAAAATTGTGTAAACTTTCAGTTCCCTCTCACATCATCAAATATCATCATATCATAACAACATATATAATATAAAACCAGTGTGTGATGAGGAGTAGTAGGCCAGGGACGTTCCTCATCATATATCCTCATCCTCTCCTACTATAATAATTGCACATCTAATGCTCTCAATAGAGACTCACTCTCATTCCATGAAATCATGCATAAATTATTTATTTATAAGCAAATATATGCTTAATCATAGCTCTTTCTCTCTCCCATACATCCCTCAAGAAATAAATCTAAATGGAAATGAGGTTTGGATATAAAGAAGAAAGAGAGAGAGAAAGAGAGAGAGAAAGAGAGAGAGAGAGAGAGACAAAAAAAACTGTCAAAACTTCTACGTTGGAAATTATCATAGCAAATCCTTTTTTAAATACATAAGAAAAATCAACTTACTTCTCGTCTTAGTTTTGTTGGTCTTTGGAGAATCAAGACTTTTAGTAGTAGGGCTGGAACTTATTGGTGTGAGTTGTCTGGGACAATTGCAACTTCTTCGGCATTTTAAAACTGGGGAAGAATTGCCAACAGTTTTTATTCGACGGATGGGAATTCGACTGGGGAATTTACATGATAATGGTGGAGGAGGAGGAGTGCTTCTGGGACAATTCTTAACTCCAAGGAGCTTCTTTACTAAAATGGATCGTTTCTGTAATAATAACAATAGAGTATAGAGACATTTAATTTGAGGATTTTGTCGGTTTTAGCTATTTATATAGTATGTTTATACAGGGCGGGGGAAGGAATGAACGTATGGGATTTTTCTCATCTCACCCTGAGTATTTTCTCATTCAAAACGCTTATTATGTATTTTGTGGAATGGCCCAATCATTATCATTAAATTCCCAAGGTTTTATTTTTGCCATATGTATATAAAGAAGGAAAAACGTACACATAGAAATGAACTCTTGGTCTATTTATTCTTTGATATTGGATATAGTCACGCACAAAATCCACTCATTTTGAATGAGATGGATTCATCCTATATAAGAAAAAAACAAAAGGGAAAGGATAATTTGCCAAGAAAGGAAGAGAAAAAAAACACTCTTTTAGAATACCTGGCTGGAGACCAAGGAAGGACTTGATAATGGGGCAATCTTCTTCTGCAGTATTGATGGGGATTTGGAACGATACGATCTTGGCACCTTCTTTTCCTGAAAAGTAGAAACTCCGCTATTTTTTTCAAACACAACACAAAAAAACCTAACGAAAATTTAACTGGAGGAATAAAACAAGGACTTTTCTATTTATTGAGAACTTGAGAGTTGAGGTAATAATAATTAACGGAAATGTTTATGTGAATGGTCTCAATTATTTAAATGACTGTTTTTAGATTGGAAATGGAGATTTTTGAATCAAAAGGAATTTAATTATTAAAAACTCACGAGAACGTAGGTGGAGCGGAGAGGAAGGGATCCACCGCGAACGTGAGTTAATTTTAAAGGAATCGGTCGAATGTCAATTTGGCGGATGAGATTATCGGGGGATCGATCGCTGGTAGTCTTGGCACTCTTGGGATGACTCTTACTGGTCTCCTGACCCTTGTTAGTAGTCACGGAGCGACTGACCTCACGCTTCTGATTTCTTTCGCTACTACTACTACGAGTGGGACTATTGGAAAAAGTTTTATTCCTAAGTGACTCGGATTTATTTCTTGAGAGGAATTTACTTTTGCAAGTGGATACTACTGCTACTGATGCTGGTGGTAGCATGATATGTAGGAGCAACCAGTTGAGTGCACTTTGAAAAAACAAATAAATACTTATTTGTTTGTGATGAGAGCTCTAATCTGACTGAGTGTTAGTAATAAAAGTGGACATGAAAAAGAGAGTGAGGGAATGAGGAGGAGATATAAAAGATATTTCTCTCTCTCTATTTTTCAGAAAGAGAGAGAGAGAGACACACACAGTTGTATTAAGATCCTTGAGTATATAAATTATATATTATTTTTTCCCGTGGTCAACCAACCGTTCTGTGGAGCAAAACCACAGAAAATTACTTTTTTTAGGTGGGTCCTCCCTCCATACTTTAGTTTCTGCTTTACAACTTATTTTACTTCCTCAGAGATCACATAGGATTAACTTGTAAGGAAGGACAGCCCTATTATAGAAAATTACTATTTCCCATTGGAGTTGGTTGAGCATTATATTTCTTACACAGAACTTACGCAGAAAACTTTTCCTTTCATACATTCTTCTATCATTCAAATGTATAATATCACGTTATGTTGTTTACAAGATTACATTAAAAGAGAGATCATTAAAACCTGAGCTAACCATAGTGTATAGGAGCGTATATGCTAATCAACCTTAAATGATTACTTTCAACTTGTCGTTATTCTGCTCCTCTGAAAAGGGGTGGAAGGAACAGGAGGTGGTATCAGTTTTGTAGCTACTACTGCTACTGTTGCTGGGCTCATGCAGTTCCGTGTAAACTTACATGCATTTCAGTGTAAAGGTATAACTTGATTCTATGAGATGATACCTTATAATTTTACCGAGTTAAAAATCAAAGTGGTCCATCCACCAAAAGTGAAATGCGATCATCCTGGGAAACTTTTTTTTTCAATCTTGACAAAAAATTTCTTCGCCCCAATACGATGAGTTAAAAGACGAGGAAAACCAGATTTCCACGTATATAATAAGGACTCCGCCAAACCTTGGAATGCTTTGCTTGTGAGTCAGAGCAGACAGAAAAAGAAACCTTCGGTATAGTAGAGATCGGTAATTGTAACTGTTTCAAAGAAATCTTATTAGAAGAATTTATGGCATAGCATTAAGTTTCTTATACCTTTAATGGGAAAATTCAATGAAACCATATGGAGCAGGAAGTAAAAGTGACGAAGCTAACAGACATCAAGAGAATCCAAATGTTTTCTTTGAGTCATTATAACGAACATTATAAATACGTTTATTACGTTTTTTTTGGTAAATTTTCCAATGAAGAAAGAAATATTTTTCAATTTTTATCATCATTTTGTTGTATATATTTTGATGTCAACACTATAGTTTAGTTTAGCATATTAACTTTTATGTACATGTTTTTCTTTCTCTGTACTTAATATTATTTTCCTGTCATTCTTTCTTTTTTGAATAAAATTTTAAACAAAAAAGCCGTTAACATTTTTTGTCTTATAATAACGAATCTATATCATTATACTTTTTTGTATGTATATATATATAGCGTAATGTAGCTTACATGTTTTGTATTTAGTAGTAACGTATATTTTAACTTACAACAGTATATAGTACTTACACGCTCGCTAAATTATTCTTCTCATCATCCGTTAATCTTACAAGTTAAGGAGCACTTCTTGATTAGTCCAAAAAAATCATCATAACTCTCATGTATATAATATATACAGCATGATAATTAAAAATATACAATGATTATCGTATCATATATACCAACTACGTATAGCTAAATAATAATAATAAACACTGTTACGTTTATACTCAATGATTGTAATAATAAGTTTAGAACATTTTTCTGTTTTTTAAAAAGGAATTAAACCGAAAAAAGGAAACAACTCGATGTGTTCACGAAATAAAGTTAACAAACAAACAAACGAACAATCAACCAACGATGAAATTAACTCTCTCAAAAAATCTCATATACTATATATACACAGTCAAACCAACGTAGAGTGAAATATTAAATATAATATAATATGATCATCATAAAAAACGGATACTATACATTAGATACCTATATAATTACTTTTTGTTGCTTTCCTATGAAGACGTTCTTGATGTAGCAGTAGTAGCAGTAATAATAATATATATAGCTGTATCATACACATAGTATTGTAAAAGCAATATTAACAGTAAGTAATTGTTTGTTTTTCCTAGTATCTTCTCTTTTTGTAAGTATATAGTAGTTGTATGCAGTACTCATGTATAGCAATAATAATAGTAAAGTAGTATGTAGTAATAGTTTGTATTGAAATTTGAATTTCAATTCTAAAGATTCAAGCCGTGACATCCCAGATTTCAGCAAGAAAGGCAGGTAATTTTTTATTTTTAAGTTTAAGTGAAAAACACATTTCCGAATTTATATTACCCAGCGTTCGTAGTTCTGTTAAGACACCCAGTAATTTTGCAAAACTCACCCCTGAAAAAAAACATTTCAATTATTAGCATCATGAAAATAAATACATCTTCTTGATACAATTCAAACACCATCCTCCGTGCATTAACTATGAATCCGAAGCAAAATCCCAAACCCATATTTAAACACAAAACTCTGAAGAATTTACTAGTACATATTACTTGCTTAAAAATTTAGTTAAGTAAGTAGCAAAAAAAACATACCAGGTCTCACGGGATGGAGGTATTCAACGTAAGCCCGCAGAGCTTCTAAATAAATCTCTTGAATTTTCTCAACCTTCCTTGGCTCGAGTAGCTGTGGACGTTCTGTAAAGTGAAAATACAGTATTAATATAAAAAAAATCCAATACAAATTGAAATTAGCTCCGAACTAATTTTTATCAATAATCAGTCAATAAAGTTTGTGGGTTGAAAGATTCATACTTACCCGAGAATATAACAACAGCAGTAAGTAAAGCATATGCAGCATTATCAACTTTCATGGTAACCATATTCCGGCAAAAATTAAAGAGAGGATCCGCCGTATCACCCACAGCTGCTGTGTTATAATTGTCTCTGGTATATGGTTGATTATTAGCAAAAACAATGGTGTCAGTATTATAATCATATCGTCGGGCTGTACGTAACATCATTACTTCACTACTGCAGGCCTGCGGAAAAATTAAGAAAGCATTATTAGTCAATTTCCGAACAGTTGTTACTATACTACTGCATCAACGAACTACAAATTAAAGTGAAAGAAATAAAATTGCAAGAAAATGTTTTAAACAAACAAGTAATACATTATTATATGATACAAGTGTTTCCAGTTTCCATCATTGTCAATATTTTAATTAAGTTTTACATGGTAAAAGTCAAAGTAAAATAAATAATGAAGTCTGACAAAGGATCGTACATCCGAGAAGACTAACTATGTATTTAATAAACTATTTTCACCACAAAAATACCAGATCACACATTACAACTCCTGAAACTTCCTGAAACGCTGAAACACGTACTAGAATCATTACTAACTGATACATATTAATACTCCATGATTCGAAAATACAATATATCATCATCATAATAACTATTTAGCATAAAACATGTTTTATTCATCAATAAGAAGTTTAGTAAGTTTCATTCCCAACACCACCCGAACAACAATAACTACTTTTCGCCATCATTTTTCTTCCTTCGTTCGACGAGCTTGGTAGATGATATACACAAAAGAGGATGTTGGAAGAAGATTTAAAAGGATCAAATAATAAATATTATATATAAGACACAATACCTTCAAGAGTGTGATCTGATCTTCACGTAAAAGAGTATCAAATCCAGGTAATCTCTTGCTAAACTCAACGGTGAGCTGAACCGTGAGTATAGTCATTTCAGTAATATGTCTAAATTTTGCCTCACTCGCATCCTCAAACTGGTCTGTGGTCACATTGTCCTTTATTTTTTGTTTTGTTTTTCGACATGTTTTTCGATTTTGACAGAGAGAAGCAAACCGAGAAAGAAACAACACAACAATACCGTAAAGAGAGGAGAAAAAACGGACTGGTTCTTTACCTTCAAAAGGGTAATTTGATCTTCCCGTTCGAGTTTATCAAAGCCCGGGAGTCTTTTACTAAATTCAACGATCAGTTGGACGGTTAGAATAGTCATCTCAGTAATATGCTGAAATCTAATTTCTGATGGGTCTTCTCCCTCACTTGGTATTACCTACACGTGCGCATACGGTTGTCGTCCGAACCACCATCATCATCATCAGCAACACATTAACACAAGAAAAGAGAAAAATATAGTGAAAGAAGGGAAAAATACATTTTTTTTCATGGACCTTTTCAATATATCCATTTACATACATAATTATCCTAAATAATATTAATAGCTATCATCATCAACCACCCACCGCACCATCCTAATTTTATATAATACGATTTGTAAATGTAATAGAATATCTTGATGGTGGTTATCATATATTATTGTTAGTTCTATCCATAGTTCACTCGCAAAAACTGCTCTATTTTTCCAAACCATGTTACAAATAATATTGAAAGACAAGTGCAGGAACCATACTTACAATTAACCATATACCAAATTAGTGTACTTTATTTTTAAAAATTACAATTATTATTGCTACAAATAATCGAAATTCGAAGAGCCGAAAGTAAAATAATGAAGCCAAACTATCAAGGCAAAAATTAACAAGAACATACATATACATTCACACAGGAACACACACCAAAAAGAGGGAGCATTGAATCTAAAATTGTAAATTAAAGCAGCAGTAGTATCTAATAGTATAGTAAACTTTTAAGGAATAAGAGAGAAAACCAAACCCAAAGGAAAAAAATCTTTTGGAATAACAACGCATCTTCCCATTCTACTCGCTTTACTTTACTTATGCAACAGAAATCACGGTGAGAAATTTTCTCAAATAAAATACATAATTCTGACGTATATGTGATTCTGGCTTGTTCGATAAAAACCTGGAGCTCTTCCAGAATAACAACTAGTAAGTCCGATGACCTTCTTCCTTTAGGCCATGTACACTATTATTAGTATAGTCTTAGTAGTTTTACGACATTGTATTTACATTATTCGGATGAATGCGATTCACAGGGGGATTCAATCATTGAATTAAAAAATCAATACCAACCTTCTACTTGAAATAAGACAAATAAGTCTGCTCCGTGCACAAAACAAAAAGTTCAAAAGAAATTTGCTGATACTAAAAAATTACGTTGCTGAATTATAATTTAGAAAATATTATGAAGGAAAAGTTGCAACTCTTTAATTATTATCTACAAATGTTTTGCATTAGCTATTAGCTTTTATCGTAGCTCTATAACTTATTGGTGAATTCCCCTAGAAAGCATATTATGAAAGTTTACAGAGTAAACAAAAAATAGACAGAAAGAATAAGAAACAGCAATATATTGAAGCATGAAAGGAAAGTGCAAGAGAATAATAACAACGACAGCAGCAGAGGAACACGTCCAACAACAATAGTCACGTGCAAAAGTATATACGAGAGGGGATTTAACAGTGGTAGTAGTAGTGTAGTTATAAAGTGAGATGATAAAATTGATCATGAAAGAAAATTCAATGCAACACGAAAAAAATGAGTAAAAGAAAGGCAATACTTGGCAAACAAAATTTGTTGCAACATCTAAAATCATTAGTAGCCAAACGAAAATGTTTGCACACCGTCCAGACAAAATTTTGCCCCCTTCGTCTCTTTAACACTCGTTTGCCAAGACGGTCAAAATTGAAAAGGTCAACCAATAAACTCAACGGGAAAATTATTCACGGGTTGAATTAAATACAGGAAATATTATATATAAACTCGATTTTAATACCTAATATTTGTTTACGTTTTATAATAAGTAATTACTATATAACTATAATAGACTTGTAGTTGCATCAAAATGCTTACCGTGAGTCGCTTCAGATCATCTTCCGAAGGCTGCTCGAATTCATCTTGAAAATACACTAAACGATTAATTAATTCTTCTTGCTCCATACTCAAACATCTACCATTCTTACGACCATTTAAACTACTCAGACTGCTTAATAAACTTCCGTTGGGAGAACTTGTCGTGGTATTGGGAGTGATCTGGTTTTCTTCCTGTGGGGTTCCGAGAAAAAAAAGACCATATTTAAACCAGTGAGAAATATCACAGCATAAATACTTCAGTGAATGCTTTTATTCTCCGTAGATTATTTCACAATCATCCGAAAAGTTTCTATGGAAAAGAACTTTCCATGATGCCTCGTGCGGTAAAAGCTGAAATTACTCAGTCAATATGCAAAATGTCAAGGTTTCGTAATAGTATGCTCCAAAGAATAATCGTATCTTACCTTCATTTCAATATCATTCATATGATTAAGGTTATTCTTTGTGGGGGGTGTTGGTGACAGTGTCGTGGAGTTTGGTTTCTCTTTGTCCTTCTGCGCCTTTTTCGCTTCTCTCTTAACTGCACATTGGTATTCAGGTACGACACCTTTGAATCAAAATTCATACATTGTAATTAGTACTACAATTCTAGCAAAAGTGAAATGATGCTATGATGTAATATAATACTTCATAATACATTCAAAATAAAATACCTCCTCCCTAAATAACACAACATAGATCTACATAAAAATAGGATACATTTCCAATGCGTAAATATATACGTAATAAGTTTATTTGTTCTACAGATATTGAAACTAACTGTAGTTAAACATTCCCAAAATTACTTACATTCGGGTCTCATGCCAACGGTCAGGCACTTTTTAAGTCGACATTCTTGACATTTCCTCCGCATGTACATGTCAATTTCACAATTATTTCCATATTTACATTGGTAGACCGCGTTCTTGGTAATGCTCCGTCGGAAAAAACCTTCGACAAAAAACGACATTTATCCTCAGTTGCTTTTCCATTTTTAATACAGTCATGTATCACCTATGATCCTTAACCTTAGTACATACTTAGCATACGCAAATAACATCTCAACAAAAAAATCATCAACAAAGATATACAGATACTAGAATACAATGCTTCCAGTAAAATGTAACTCTATTTCTCAAATATACTGTACCTTTCAATAAAATGATTTTTACAGCCATTTCGTTCAGGCGCATATATATTTCCAAAAATTACTGTATGTAAACTTACAACTATCATTTTAATTTTAAATATTTCAAAACAACATCATGTTGTACTATCGATTTTACAAAACCAGGCTCATAAGAATGAAAATTTAGCTTAAAATTCTATAAATACAACAAAGTTACAAAACTGTACTTTTACAGCAATTATTATTATTACTATAGTGTCATTGTGAAAGTGAATAGTTAGCTTGTTCATGTACCTTTACACCCCTCACACGTTAATGCATTATAATGGTAGCCGGAAGCCCGGTCTCCACAAACTAGACATAATTCCTCCTGCTGCCTCGGCACCGGCCCTTTTTTCTTTTTCGTCGTTCCATCCGTTTCATACAAAGGACTTGTGCAGTCATCTCGACCTGTACAAACAATAGGAAAATTAGAAATGAAAAGTTAATACACACTACTGACATATACCGCAATCGTAAATATATCTATAAAATACTATCCATTAATTCTAAAAATATCACCACATTTCATTCATTCGTCCCTGCTTGCCTTGACAAAACAAAACCGCCAAGGTCCTTGAAATAAAGTGAAACCGCTGGAAAAATCAACCCCATTTAAGGCCCAAAAGTCATCACACAGATGTTGTTCCTGCCCACACGAGTCATGTATGTACTTTAATGTGGTCTAAAGACTATCCCAATCCAAATAATGAAAGTTCGTAGACTCAAGGCAATAGCATGTATAATTGTGTATATACGTAACCTCAAGAGATAAAACGTTGATGTAAACTCCAGAGTGAGAGTTAAAGGAAACGGAATGTCAACATGGAACATGTATGTATTCTAGTATAGTAATTACATATTTACCCACGTAATACCATACTATTACTTACTAACTTCAACCTTGTTTATAACAAGTATACAACTTCGCTGGAAAACCACATTACATATATAGGGAAGCATGTACAAAGGCACTTGTGGCGAAAGAGAGGGAGAGAGAGCGAGTTAATACCATTCCACTCAATCCCTTCTCTGACAGCGCTCAATTAAATTCGCCAAGGTCAATGGCACCAAGTAAAGTGTACCTCCTGTACACGCTATCACACGGAAAAAAATATGGATCCGATGTCGGGGGGAAAGAACGACTAAAGTACAAAGTTTATGACGCACTCGCCAATATAGCTTCATATACATAACACCATAACCATGGATTTGGAACCTCCAAACTACTATAGTAAAATGTATATATGAATTTTACATACTGTAACACTCCATTTCGTAACAAAATATTCCTCTGTTCCATCATACAACAATTTGCTAAATCTTAACAAATCTCACAAACAAAATACATCCATTCATACCCACATGACCCCATACTCACTAACTACTCCTAATAAACCAAGGGTACTAAAATAAAATAAAACTCGCCATTTCAAGAAACTACCGAATCATGCATGCACAGTACCATCTCCATATCTCATAATACTATGCACTATAAAAACCAAAAGCTGCAATCATCTCTCCATACTAAAATTATACATACGTTCAAATGTCAGACGTATTTAACCCAAGTTTTTAACACACAATTACGTACATTCGTACATATACTTCGATAACTATTCCATTTTAAACTTCCATTCAGCCAGCCCACAACCTCATCCTGATCACATATATACAGAGATATATAGAAATCTTCTATCTTTATCACTTGCTACTACAAGTACAATATAGTACCATATCAACACCTGCAAACATTTTGAAAGCAAGAGTTACATTAAAAGAGTCAAATATGTAATGGATTTAAAAAAACCTAAACCATTTTTTCTTTCACGACCCTTCGAAGAACGAACACAAAACATCATCCAAATTAACTGCCCTAAATTTTCACACATTCACTCCTTCTTAATTCGCTTAATGAATTGCGACTTATTCAATTCACTTCCTATATTAAAGCGACTACAGACTACAGACCCAAAATACCCCCCAGCGATCATCATTCCCAAGTATTTTACCATTTATAGACAGATATATGTACTTAACTCACATAAACCTCATTTAAATACATATGGAACGTGGAACTAATCACAGCATCATAGCCTCCTGAACCTTCATATTCAGTGTCTGCGGTATGTACAGATATATCCTAACCAATATTTCCTATGTATACAATATACATGCTAGCTACAACCCTTAGCCCTATAGCTATAAAATTTAAAAAAAAAAGATATTTCCAGATAATACATAAGTGGAATGTATATGCAGTACGTAATAAACCGACCAAAAACCAGCCAAATGCCGACATCCCGCAAAATTTCCATCAGTCTCATACTGCGCTCCTACTATTATATCAAATGAAATGACTGATTATTAAAAGTCCTTTGAACAAGAGCCCGTAATCAAGCTAAATAAAAGCCTACTGTTTCCAACATTGACACAACAACACTCACTCACTCATACAGACATACATATTTATACTGCCTCACTCACTAACTCAGCAAATTGCACACATACACAAAGTCGATTATTCTTTATCAAAAGAGATAGATACAACTAAGTAAGTTCCAAAAACAAGTATATGTACGTTTGTATTAACGAAAAATCCATAGTTCTACAAGCTAACTAAACAACATTACGTTTCATATTGTGTGAATAATGGTCCTCCTGTGGTGCTGATCTAGTTAAAACATGAGTACACACATACGTTCATTTCATTCGTACGTAGGTACATACGCACGAAGAAGGAAAACTCTTGCAGAAAATACACCGAGAGTGCCACCATAACATCATGAACAATTGGAATATCCAGCGAATGAAGTAGTCATATACTTCTACAACTACAAGAAGTACAAACTATACAACCATGGATATTATCACATACACGCATGTACCTATACACAAGCTCAAATTATTGCAATAATACTATACATGTGCCGAACCTTTATGGAATTACTCACACAATCAGATTTCCGAGAGAGTTAAAGCACTTATGCAGCAGCAGCAGTTCAACGGACGATATCCACACACTGCGTTCTAACAAAATTCTTCATGCCTCAAGCTTCCTACATAATATTTTTCTTATATGTATACATACATAATCCTTTTTATCCTTCTTATTCTTCATGCCTCTACTAAAAACACTTTTATACTCCAACATTCCTTATTAGATCATATTCCAGATGTTCCAACATACACACTTCTTGTTATAGTATATAAGTACTCTCTGCATACATGTGTATGGTTCCATGCACATATACAGCAAAAACAATGCTAAAAAGATCCTATAAAGACTGGAATCCCTATAATATAGCAGTGAAAATTCCCAGCGTTGTGAGAGTGAACACTGAACGAACAACCATGCAGGAGAGGAATACCAATAGTAACACCAACACCATCAACTATCCCATGGATATAATATATACCTAAACTTCCATAAGAACTATGAAGAAGTACTAAAAAAACATGTTACAGCATACATTAAAGCATATGTACACAGAGGCTATACATCCGCGAGGGAAGGAGAGAGAGAAACAGCGAAAAACATCTACCCGTTTCATGCCATGCATGTAAGTATGCATATAATGCTCACAATGGAACCAAAGTCATTTCAAGGTTAGCATGTCAGTCAACCCCTAATACATGTAAACATTTTCAACTCTTCCCAAATGTATCTCCCAACCTTTTCGCTATATAGGAAAAATAGCCTAACAGAATCACTTTTTTATATACATCTATCTTCCTAAGAACTAAAATGCACACCTGACATTTCCCAACCATTGCGTCATTTTCAATATACCTAAATGATCAACAATCAATTCTAACTTGCAATAAAATATTATTTCATTTTTTTTATATTAGTCAATGTATTAAATTTAAAAACTATTTTAATATATATGTAAAAATAAATAATTTAACTTTTCAAATACCAATAAAAATGTGGCTATCATGTGTGGACCACAAGTCTTGACTCAACACTGTTGAACTGACTTCACTATCAGGCATGTTGCGCATTTTCGTTGTTATCAAAATAAAAAAATATTCTTTCCTTCCGTAAAAAGTAAGTTTTCTTCACAAAATTACAATAGTTTTTTCTTCCCCGAAATTTCCAGCCTTATATTTATACGTATAATCACCACCGATTGGAGAATTTATTTCCCAACATAAATCACGGTATGTATGATGGTCAATGTCAATTAAATTTTTTTTCAAGGTTAATAAACTGGAGCATTATAAATGATTTTTTCCTTGGAAATTAAACTGGACCATTTAGTACCACTCGATACCATTTAGTTAATAAGTATACCCAGTTATTATGGATATAATTGTACTGTCAGGTATGATGACGATAGTGATGAGACAATAAGAAGGTACGTGGTTTAATTTTTTTGCTAAACTTTTAAACGTTCCTTTAAATGTGTAGTTAATATAATACTATGCAATAATAGAAAACTATATGAATGAGGGAAAAGGTACGGGTGACCCAGGTGCGTATATAGACTCAACAACTTGCACTTCCACACACTCTCACTGTCAGCAATCAACTGACAAGACCAAGTCCCTTTTTATGTTTACGGGTGTGCGTGTGTGCATCGTTCTCTCTCTCTCTTTCACTCTTTCCTTGACTATAACTCCATATATCCTTCTCCATTAAATAGCATTGGAAGGAGAGGGTTAAAATATCTTCTGTGCATATATACGTGTATGCACAAACACACACACTAAAACTCGCTTTCATCACTTGACAAATGACTAGCTATACATAGCAGGTGCTATATGTAAAATAGATGTGAGTAAAACGATGCATACAATCGGTGCCGACGGCCGATGGATTTTTAAACATGTATGTGCAGTGCTAGTGTCATTACCATTGCCATGGCTCGTAGTATGTAATAAGTAGCAGTGTAAACTGGCATTAAACACATTCAGAGTCACTCACAGTGAAGAGCAAAAGTAAACTGCCTTAACATATTTTCCATCATTAGTTTTTCTCGTCCACATAATGAATTTACTATTATTATTACTACATCCATATGTGTGAGTACACATACATTTAAAAGTACGCATAGCTATAGGTTTAGGGACGTTATGTATAGGACATAACCTATGAAATCTACATACACATTATTTATGTACATACAACATGATACACAATTCATGTAGGATCAGTTGCTGTACGGTATAATAACATATGACTATTAACCATGAGTTTTGCTAGTGAGTTAAGTCACTTCATATTAAGTATCTATAATTATAACTATGCAAAATTTATCTAAACGGATTTTTACAGAGCTCGTTGTCTACTATATTCCATATATGCAGGACGGCAGGATTTTAGGATGCAGAATAATAAGTATACATAGAATAGAATAGACTGAAAAATGATTTTTCCAAGCAAGAGTACTATTTGCACAAGTTCACGTGCGAATTGCAGTCTCACTTTCAGCTGCTTTATAAGTAAGAAGTACTTAAGACTGATGTAGAGATAGCAGCTTCGTCGAAACAATATCCAATACGTAATTATATGTACTATAACTATATACCTATAACCTTTCATGTATTTACTATCAACTGAACACAGATACTGAGTACTGAGAGAGTAAATGGACGATAGTGAAACTGTTTTGGAGAATTTCGCTTTCACACTTATCTAAAATGTACATCCTATCTCGAATCAATGCTAATTAACCTTCCCAAAGCGTCTGATGAGTACATACTGGGAACAAGTATATAGTGTAAACAATTCGATGCGATGGTTCTCAACCTTTTTAAAAAATTAGTCAACCTGGGGAGTCATCAAAAATTCCTACAAAAAAATATATATGTACAAATTTTTGCTCAATACCTGCATACAGTGAATATAAATACCAGTGCGTTCTTATACATAGTGTATTCGATGCATTTCAGACAATAAAGTCAGTAGTGAGAGTCATTATTTAAAAATATTTTTTTGCAGACGCTCATATTTAGGCTATAGACATTATATTCTTGGTTAACTGCATATTTACCATACAGGCTCAACTTTTTATGACTTGTCCATTAAATTCTGGTCACTGCCTTGGCAATATACAACGGAATTTAGTACTATAACTATACAGTGACGAAATATTTTTATTTTAAAATAATTTTACAATGCATATATATATTTAATACATATTTTAATTCCAAACTTGTTTTGAACATATATAGCTAAACTCGTAGACGGCGACTGAATATAATCATAGTTGTGATTAAAGATTTTTATGGGTTGAGTACATACTATTCATGTTCATACTGTTCATGTTTTCCGAGAGCTGATTACTTACATAAGACTATGGCTAGTTGAAGAGTGTAATAATACAATGACTGAACAGAATGACAGAGGTGCTAATAATAAAAGGAAGAGAGATGGAATACTCACAAATCTAAAAATAATACATATTCAAAGTGTCAAGTGTATGTCTTGATTACTATTGGTGAAAGTTGGCTTCATTGGTAATTAATTGCTGAAAGTTTAGTTGCTATATTCAATGATTACTCCAACTCCCACTGAATC
>JAQFXU010001098.1:0-34283 GCA_034693705.1 Spatulosminthurus flaviceps
GGGCTAAAGTGGAAAAAACTTGAGGAAATTAGGATTTGAGGCTGTAACTCGAGAACCAATGGGGCGATTTGAGTCATATTTGAACTAATACGTTTAGGAACATGTTTTTGAGTGCAGCTTTTCGCCGTTTTTGGAAATTCTTAAAATTGGTCGAGATATATGGCCGAAAGTAGTGAAAAATCCTAATTACACCCAGTATTTTCAACTTTGGCCCTCATATCACGGCCAATTTAATGAATTTCCAAAAACGGCGAAAACCTGCACTGAAAAACATGTTTCTTAACGTATTAGTTCAACAATGACTCAAATCGCCCCATTGGTTCTCGAGATACAGCCGTAAATCCTAATTTCCACCAGTTTTTTCAACTTTGCCCCTATATCTTGGCCAATTTTAAGAATTTCCAAAAACGGTGAAAAGCTGCACTGAAAAACTTGTTCCTAAACGTATTAGTTCAAAAATGACTCAATTCGCCCCAGCGGTTCTCGAGATACAGCCTTGAGTCTAAAAATTGACGTTTTTTGTCATTATTCCTCAATGGCTTAACTTATTATTATATTATTATTAAAATTCCAACGCAGTTCTTTATTATATGTGGTAGAAGGTATTTTTGCTGAAAATGAAAAAAATTGGAGACTATGATGTTTTGGGCTTACACATTCCCTGTGGATTTACTCGGAATATTGTCATAAATTAGTGCGAGAGGACGCTCCCCTTCACATCTTGGCTGTTTTAGTTAGATCATGGAATTTCCTTTTGGCGGTGTTTGGCATAGCCCGAATTACATGAGCAAAAGGTGATTAGCGAATTGAAATGGAATTACTATTCTATAACTCTACTAATTCTGAAATAATGACACAATTAATAAATATTACTGAAAAGTTCCTTCTTATCTTTTTCCTACATCCGTTACGTTCAAGTATTTCATAACGCTAGTACGGTGGGTGGTAGTAGAGAACTATCGTTACAAAGCGTTGCAGACTGTGGGTAAACCATTCAATGAATGTTATGTAACCCGCGGTTGTAAATTATTTAATTTTGGAAATTTCGAGTCAACACAAATGACACAAAATTCTTGAACGTAAAGAACGCTCAAAATCTACCAGGGGATCGCAATTCGTAAATATGCATTTTAATATTAAAAACTAAGGGCTCAAAACTGTTGTGAGCCGAACCCAGTACAACCTATTTCATGTTTAACTGAAAATGGCCCGGTAGTTTCCGGAGTATATGAATAATCAATTGACTGGTAAAGTAGCGGGAGAAGCATTTCGGTCCATTATTTTTAGAGCGAACACATTCAGCCAAAGTTTGCTTCTAGAAATTAATTTTGTCTCGTGATTTTTCTTCCGGAACCATTTTTACTCAAATGTTTTAATGGAGAAAAACTTTCGTGCAAATATTTTTTAACCAAATATTTTGTTGTCCAAAATTTCTCGTCCATAAAATTTGTCACCATGTTTGTCGGCAGACATTTTACCCATGAGAAAATTCATTCGACCTGAAAAACTGTCCAACCGAAAAATTTTTTTCAAATATTTTTGAACAATAACTTTTCCGGTGCAGAATATTTGGACGAAACATTTTCTGGGTTAAATATTTTCTGAGAAAAAATGGTCTGTATGAATAATTTTTTGACGACATATTTTCTGACTGATAAAATATTTGCTTGATAATTTATCCTTGACTCCTCGGACTGACTGTTAAAAATTAAAATTGTTTTGTAAATTGTAACATGTTACTCTTCAGCTCGAGCTCGGGTATCATTGAAATCGGTTAAAATTCTCGTTTCACGCAATAATTTTTTTGAAATTTTGCATTCTAATGTAGATTTTCTCCAAATATCTTCAAAGTTGTGGCACGTAATAAATTGAAATATTTAAGTACGCAATATTTATGTCACCCCTTGCGACGGAGTTCAATTCTTTTGGTATATGTCTGCTAGCCTTGAGAGGAAAATCTTGAACCAATTTGATACTATTTGGCAAGCATCAAGTACATTCTACGAGGGAGAATCGGAAAGTTTTTAGACTCGCATAGAATGGCTGCTTCGATTTTAATGAAATTTCGTCCGTCCAATGTATGATCAAATACAACTTATTTTACAAAAAATTATTGCTGATTATACGGCGCTAGATATGGAGAAAATAACGTTATTTCATTGATTTTTGCGAAAATATTAACTTTCTCAACTGTGGTACTCTCGACCGTACTTAGGCGGTATTTTTTAGAAGCATAATTACGCATATCTAGATGCCCCAACATATTGGCTTCAAATTGGTATAGCTTTCATAAACCTGGTACTTTACAACACCAAACCACAGCTTAATTTGTAAAGCAGTGTCGAATTTTTCTAATTTTTCGCACTGTCATGTTTAATCGCGGACTTTTTCAACTCGAATGTAGATTGGAAATGCAGAAGTAGCCCAACTAAATACTCATTCCATCAGCTTTTCAAAATGCCCACGTACATTTAGCTACACGTATGCTAATTAGTCTTGTGAAACATTTACTGTCGGCCATACAACAGCGATTTTAAAATTTGACATCTTGGTCAAGTCATTTGAGGTATTTTACTTAAATAATTGTGCAGTGCGAAGCAATCAGACAAATCATTTGAAAATTTTGTAGATATTCAGTATTATGTTTCCTACTCACACAGGAAAAAATTTGGATCCTAAAGCATATGAGAGCTACGAAACAAATTTTGGCGTTGTCCAAGTTTAACATGTAATCTAATGGAGATTTTTTTACCCTTTGGGACATTTGGAATCTTCGGCTGTGGTAGGTTGACTGTATGAGAAATTTTCATCATGCATGTGGCGTTTAAAAGTAGAGATGTTGCACTACCTGCAGGTGTATTTAAACTTCTAAAATTCCTTCCGAAAAGGCATCGTCCGCACTGAAGAAATGGAAAAACGATAAATTTTAGTGAAACAGATTCTCTCCATTATAGCTAGCGCAACGCTTTTGTAAAAAAAATCTGATTTTTTGGGAATAAGCTTATTTTTGACATAAGCTTAGATGGCCAAAATTTCATTGAAATCGGAACAGCCGATCTATCCGAGGCTAAAAACTTTCCGATCATCCCTCGTATCTCGATGGCAATGCTAGCTACTCAGTAATAAATAGAATTCATGGGGGAATAAAAGATTTGCAGCGCGTTACATTGGGGTGGTGGCAGTATCGGACTATGTTACACTAGCGTTACAATGGGCTAGTGGGGGTTAAAATTTTAACGACAAGAAAAATTATGTACGTACGAACAACGTACATATAAAATTAAATTTCAAAGTTAAATAAAATAAATTCAACAAAAATAAATACAAGAAAATAATTTCAAAAATAAATAAATAAATTCAACAAAAATACTTCAAAAATAAATAAATAAAAATACTTGAAATACAAGTATCTAAATAAAATAAGCCAAAAAAATCCACTTAATCCATTAAATCCACTAAGACACAGAAGCCTTAAACTTCTAATCCTACTAACTACCATGTGGTCCGGTCAAGCCAGACAGCACATAGGGTAGCTAGCAGAAGCCCTACTATGACTATGTATATGCGCGCCAAAAATAACCGAAAAATTAAATAAATCTTTTATTTACAAAAAACAAGAGAGAAAAAACTCAAGACAACTTAATAGGAAGAAACCCTGATCGAAAATGCGATGCGGGACCTACAAATGGTCCAGCTTTTATACAAAAAGCACAAGCATAAAAATACATAAAAATACATATATGTAAGAAAAATCCAAATTCACAAAAAGCATCATTCATCCCTTAAAATTAACCAAACGACAAAACCGGGTCTAGTAACCCGTACAACACATACAAATATGTACATAATAAAATTCAATCGAAACAAAATTCAATCGAAACAAATATTTAAATTAAAGATAAGAAAAAGAACAATAGCCTGGACTCAATACCCTATCCGTACTTTTCATCCCTTCGAACCTTCATTTGGGTAACTTGTACACTTTTTGCACAAGCCCCAACCAATACCTAACATATCGTCGGCGAAAGTCCAAAAGGAGCTATATGCAGAAATCGCTTAAACGGGAACTAGCATGTACTACCATGTATAAGCGAGTTGTGCATATAGCTCCTTTTGGACTTTCGCCGACGATATTCTCTCTGACAATTTCATAAATTTTGCGTAATTTTGAAATACTTGAACGTCCCGTACAGATAGTGGATTGAAAGTGAGAACTAGAGTGTAAACGTGTTACTATACCATCTATTCGAATCGAAATACGCAACCAACTATAAAAAACTATATAAAACGGGCACACTTTTGGTAACTTCGTCTTCATGTATCCATAAAAAGGTAATACAAATTCCTAGTTTACCCCCAATAGAAATTAAATCACTGAAACTGTCAGAAGTCATCAAAATCCCTCAAAACTGTCATTACCATATATAAATTCCAAATGCAATATTGTACAAAGTAACCCTCCAAGAGCGCGCCAAAATCGAAGATAATAGATTGTGTCAGCACACGTAATTGCGTTTACACAAAAATCCTGTGATTTGCCTAAAAAGAAAATTAAATGAATTACTCAAATTACATTAACGATACCATCCGCACCGGTGAAAGGCTCAATATGCAAAGTTAGCTTAACTTTTTCTTCATGTCACGTATGAATAATGTAATAATAAATGGTATAATCTTCACATAAAAGTATAGTAGTTTATTCGAGCAACGTTTCGGGCACTGCCCTTCATCAGGCTCATTTTACGACTCTTTCATTTTAAGCATGTCACGTATAAAGTTAAAAGATTTTTAGAACGCTTAGATGAAAATTTTACATGCAAATTTTGGTTGATACGTCCTATTAGTTCCATAAGTTTTGTACGGTAAAAAAATTCGTAAAAAGTCGCGCTAACTGCCTGATGTCTTGCATGAAATTAAGTAAGGATGAATGAACGAAAATGAAGAATGATTAAGCAGTGAAGTAATAAAAAATGATGAGGATGAGAAAACCATCCTGAGAGGGGACATCTGAGGAGCAGCGGCAAGTTGGAGTTGCGTTCGAAATTATGGAGACATGAAGCGCAAAAGTATTTTTCATTACATCGTTCGTATTTTCCAATGCATCTCATTGTTAAGTACAATCAGCCAGTTCAGTGTCTCAACAACGGGGATCGAGGGAGGGCAGTTCCCGCCTTCAATATACCACGGGTTGCATACCCCAGCAAGGCTAATATTTATAGAAAGCTTGATTTTAACAAAATCGTACAAGAATTGCCATAATGCATGCATTGCTTCGTACAGCATTAATTATAACGATAGTCAGGTTTCATCCATGTCCGTCAGTCCCACGCGTCATTACGGGATTCTTAGGAGTTAGGAGATTATTTTGTTAGTTATTAATTTTGTCGAATTTTTAGGTCAAGAATATCTGGTAAACATTTTGCTAGGCGGGCCCTAAATATAGCTTCAGTTAAGTTTAGAATTTTTATTGGGAAGTCTTTAGTTATTTAACAGCGCTTTCCTCCATTTACTATCGTAATGTCACATTTGGAAACTCCCGGACAAATTCGAGCATCACTCCATATGCTTTTTAGGTTTTTATGTTTCTGCTCAGTATTGTGAAGTTTATTCTTAATACGCTTGGATCAATATTAAGCGTCGAGATTACAATTTTGAAGCAGTACAATGTTTACAGCCAAGGTAAGTTTTTACTATTTTTACATTCAAAAAGAAGATTTGCGGTCCTACTAGAATGGATGCATTTACATGGAATGATGGAATATTGCACACATACGGGAGAGTGATTCTGAACAAAAATACCATTAACTTAAGATTTATTTAACCCTACTCGCTTATAATACCCCTCCAAAACAATTTACCGTGAGCTTCCTACGTTTTACTCATGGAATAGACAAGAATTTGTTTTGTTATACATAATAAGCCAGTATTGAGGTGATATAAGAGGAGTCAATTATCCAGTACCAAAGACTATGCTTGCAAATTTTTATGATTGCGAATCAAATATATAAAAAGAAATTCCACCAAAATTGCAAATTACAAGTATCAATTGGGTTAAATTGCAGTGGACAAGAAGCACTGCTCAATGTCTATAATGTTTTTTACATAATATGTAGAATTATGTACGTTTGTCGTTAGAATAATCCCCTAACATTCACAATACTTAACCCTGAAGAATGAGTTCAATAAAGTGAATAGTTTTCCAAAGGTGAGATACTGGAGTAAGTATCGGTTAATTCACACGATCCCAAAAAGCCGAAACAGTCTAAAGCCGGGCATCAGTTCCAAGGCAATAATTATACCTGCCATCTAACAGCCAACTCAAAAAGCTCCCTCACCCACTACCAGAATGTTTTAACTCTACTACAAAGATGTCCGCCGGAGTTAGGAGTAAGGAATCAGACAAGCTGGTTATTTTCCTTCCGTTTCCCCTCACTCTTTGGCATTAATTCTTTCTACAAGTCATACCTGCGCTTCCGTACTCACAATGACTAACTACTCCGGCTTTATTGTTAACACATGTATAGGCACAAAAGTAATCATTTACTACAGCATTGGAATATATAATTTCAATATTAATCCTCTTCTACCCACATACTTAATTTCTGCAGAATTTATAGATTAATGCTTGTATGTAAAAAAAAATGCCTTAGAATTTTCATCAGGACCCTAGTGTTTACCCCAGCTTGTACTAATATGACTGATAGTGAGAAAGTAAAGGCTAGAAAAGATGATATTTCAAGCTGTTAAATAAAGTACGTTGAAAAAGTGCGGACTCCCTCAAAAGCTGTGTGTATAGTGTATAGCCACATGAAAGCACAAGGACGATGGATTTCGTTCAAGTATGTAATACAATACAAAATCATATGCATTTAATAGCATAAGAGAGGTACGTGTTACACATGGGAAGTTTCCATGTATCAAATAACCTCTCTCTCCCATTACGCTAGTGAGATCAAGTGTGTAGTTAATGAACTTAAGGAATTCTAAAGATAAATTCTGGGAGAGTCATTTTAATTGACAGAATTTGTATTACTTGGCCCATTACATGTTTGAAACTATGATGGAGAGTAAGTTTGCCCACAGAATATTAAATATTGTCTTTGATATATAAATACCTTTATGCAAGTGCTCTTTAAAGAATAACCACAGGCAACCTAGCCGCTTTGCTTCCTATAAATGCAAAGGCTGCCTCGACGTCTCACATTGTGATTTTGACAACCAATTGTCCGTCCTGTAACCATCCATCATTGTCGGAGATAGCGAGGTTAATAACAACAAGATTTTTCACAAATGATTCCACTTTTGGAACTCATTGCCAGTTCGCCAGGCTAGAGGTATACTATTTACCCTGTAAAAAATATTGTTTATAGGAGCATTGCTAGCGCAAACACTTAACAGGACAAAGAATGGGTCGTAATTGTCTAAATAATCTACTACTTACTAATTAACTTTAGCTGGAAGCGCCATATTTCCACACTTTATTGATGTAAATCTTGATCCAAATATCCACCCTTTAAAAATTATCAGTTGAGAAAAAATTATGAAAAATCATTATTCACGAAGCCAATGCTTTTTGTTGTAGCTACGATTTCTAGACACAATAATTTTCCACAAAACACATATATACTCCATGAAATCTACATAAAATAGTTGAGCATGCTAACATAGATCTTGAATTTTTTTCCCCAAACCATGCAGCAACATCATTGTTTCTGAAGGCTTGCAAATCTTACATTTGGACTTATCCGCATTTTTCAATTCCAGCACAATCATTTCCCGAATGAAATAGGCAAAACATTTATGAACGTCTGTCCCAGACACTTCCATATTTGTTCCAGCGGGTATGGAGCTTTTATTTATTATCAAAGCGATTTGTCTCGGGGAAATGGATTTTATATTAGGAATAAATTCATTTTTGATCCAACAGAACTACATTTGTTTTACTTTTTGACCTTGACTTTCACAAATATCTTAATGTGTTAGGGAAAGTTTTGTATGGTTCTGATGGGCAGGGAAACCTTGATACAGGGTGAGGTAAACTCAAAGAAACAAACCTCTAGCTCTGCATTTCGATCACAGTTATGATACATTTTTACCTTTTATGATTCGCAGCTAAGTACCCAATTTCTACAAAATCGGCGTGGGCGTTTCCAACCAGAAATATTTTCCCCGCGAGGATACCAAGGTCCCTTTGACCTTGAAGCGGCAGTGTGGGAGTCAAAAGGGCACTGAAATTAACCGGGTTTTACGGGAACCATTAACACCCGTGTGGCAACTAAAATCATCTTTATCAACGACATGTCTACAATGAAGCATTTTTACTATCAATGTAAACCCCAAACTTCGTTCAAGTAAAAATTCTTTTTCCCAAAACGAACGCTGCTTCAGAAAAATAAGATCGGAAACAGTCACCCTCTCCACCCTTTTCTTCACCCAGTTTCACACGAGACACCCTGACAATTGAAAAATATTTTAACCGTTAAAGTGCTCTAAATTCGATGGAAAATTAAAAACAAAAATACATCAATTTATCAATTTCTTATGCCTCAAAATTATGCAAGAAATTTGTTTCTTTGAGTCCTCCTCACCCTTTTTGTGTATTAGCTCATTATTACAATAAGTGTTAAAATGCAATGAAAAACAGACTACTTAAAAATTAGTAATGGGCCATGTAATTAGCAAATTACCACAAAACTCAATGGAGACGTGCATTCTGGAATTTCTTGTCATTCTCAAAAGTTTTTATTGGAGCACTCCCCTTAAAAATTCCTATAATAAATTCCTTTTCCATCTACAATGTAATGTACATACGCTAATTACATAATTCCTAGCCGCTCATAATAATTTAATCTACAGGGAAAATAGAAAAGGAGGATCGGAGAGTCTACATTGTACGTACATATAAGCATAGAAGAATAGCTCCGGGACTATATACACACATGTTTTCATTTACATGCTTCCATCCAATAATTAATTGATGGTTGTAATTTACCAAGAAAATTCCTTTAAGAAATCTAACATGCCGCAAACAGCAGTACTAAAGAAAACGTAAACTGAAAAAAAAAGAATTTTAAAGGTGTTGAAAAAGAGAATGAATTTTTTTTTTGAACTTTTTGCGGTCATTTTACCAGTAATCCGCCTTGCACTGTACAGTAAAGATAAAACTCTACCAAGTTCTCATCTGATGTTAGAAAGTGTGTAAAGTTGTTCAAGCTCTTGGGTAATTATTCGAGTGGTGTAGTAAGAAATGTAGTATTAGGTCGTTTCAATTGCTCAGAACAAGAAAGAAGTAGCTCCTACACTTGCGAAAAAAAGCCACCGGGAAAACGTGTAATTTGTACTTAAAGTTTTACACATGCAAAAATTGTCTACTTTTTAGTGCCCATATTCCTTGTTCCTTCAGCACTTCATCATCTCTTCCCGCACACGTATACACTCACACATGTAGTAGAAACGGAGATAGTTAAAATGAACCTCAAAACATCAAAATACATCCACGCACATATCCTTACTTTTTCCCTTGTGGTGAACTGTACTGTGTGTGTGTGTGTTTGTGTGTATGTGCGGGTGAAAAAAAAAGAATTTCTTTCCCTAAATCATCCATGAGAACATCCTTCTAATTCCCTACCGTATCTCACCTAACAGTAATACTCTGAGAAGAGCTGCCTAAAATCATTATTTTGTCCACAATGATTCCGTCTCTATTGATAAGAAAATCCACTCCTCAACTTTCTACAGCTTTAAAAAATTTCAAAAGTTTACTCTATAGTTCCAATTATTGCTACCCATTATTACAAATAAGAAAAAAATTGGAGTACACAAAAGCTATTGAAATTTAGATCATTTCCTCCTCCTACTCCTCTTCAATGCATCGGAAGGGTTTAGATATGGAGGAAGGTATTTAAATTTGTCACATTATTCCAGCTGGGAGCAATAATGGGAATAATAAAAGTATCATTGGCGCCTCAAAAGCCGCTGACTCAAAACATACATCCATTTCCTCAACAACATCCTCCCGAGTTTTCTATTTTTCTTGTACATAAGTTATAGATTGCCTTTTTCCTTTTAGTTGCCAGCAGATTTTTGTTTTCCTTCAAAGCTTCTTCATCACCTTCTGTTGATGGAATTATAGGAAGTTATTGGTATATAATTTTCTATGATGGGCCATTCTATGAATTCAAGGAACTTCTTGTGGGTGCAAATAAAGATATTCTCTCCTCTATTGCTATTCACCCTATAGCCCAGATATGTACAGAGATAGATGCTACTATTCAGAATGTTTCTACAGCCTATGATCTGTCCCACTCTATAGGATTTCCACTCTATTCCGTGTAACAAAACTTGTGTACTAATAACCAGACCAGTAAAGTAAGTAACCATCGAAAAAATTCGTTTACGTGTGTGTGTGTGTGTGTGTGTGTGTGTATGTGTGCAAGATCGCAGAAAACTGAATGGTAGGTATTAATTTCAATAGGAAAAAATCCAGAATGTGACTAAACAGGTTTGTTCATAGGTCTAAAACTTATGCTGGGCATGATGGCTGAGGTACATGGAAAGATAGTTGGATTTTTCAAGCCGAATAAAAACTCTACTCGTTGTTCTTGAGGCAGCATTGAAAGGAATTTCAAAATGAAATGGATTCTGTACACGTAAACTCTTCAGCATCACACACGGTAAGAAAAAGAGTGAGAGAGAGAGAGAGGATAAGCTTTTAAACCCAACTAAATATTAAACTATACGCATTTACTACCACTACAACAACAGAGATGACCGTAAGATTTCCACGAAGGACTTGGCACATGAAGGAGCAAATGAAAGAGAACACAAGGTAAGCAAATGATCTCTTATTGAGAAAAAATCACTTGTTCCCAAGAGTCAAGAAGGAGCAGGCTGTGGTTGATCGCCAATATAAGCATTTCACTTGCTTATCCTGGCGGAATTGTTACTAACAAGAGCTGATAAATTGTTGAGTTATCTTCTCAACTTACCACTATACGCCTATATGAAATATTCTTTGCATATAAGTTTCTTTTATTAGCTCTCTTTTCTATGTATTTTACCATGTTTACCCTTCCCTCACGGCCCTCTTAAGAAAGGTACATAGATTTTTTTCAGGAGCAAGCCCAAGCTCATACAGAGTTAGTATAACACATATATACGATCATTCTCTCCTACTCATCCATTACACTTTTCTTGTACACATTCCGGATTTACCTACACGTTGGAGCACTCATACGGAGGATTTACAGGAGTGTGCGTCTCTTTCCAAGAGGACACACCGTATACCGGGTTTTTTCCCCAAAGACACAAGGCAAGCAGTAGTGGTAGTAGTCGTCGGCTGCCAATAAAGGTTGGTCGGAACGACCAAGACTCGAGATGATGTGATGAGGAGGAGTAGACAAGAGTGACTCTGAATCTGGTTGACAGTCTTGACGTGGCTGGCATGTGCCATTTACGTATCTCTATCTTTCTTATTTCTTTAACGATGATTCCAGAAGAGAGAGAGAGAGAGAGAAAGATAGTTAAGTGGGTTCGGTTTTTGCATGCTCCTTTGAATTCTCTTTACGTCTCACTGTTACTTTGATGGACAAGAACCGTTTGCTATAGTTGCAATCTCCTACAAAGTGGCAAACGGTTACCAGGCTCCAAACTCCCTGCTATTATGGTTCCTTTAGGTGGGCTTGACATATTTTAGTACTATTGTTCTGCTACGTAATGAGATCGTAGGAGTTGTCCTTATCATTTCCAATACCGAAATAGCCAAGCTCACTCATTATGCCTTGCATTTTTTCCTAACTACTCCTAACACTTGTACAGCTAAAAGTATATAGACCGTATATATTATCTCAAGTACACGGAGCTATTCTAAGGAACACTTTGTCCCCACACAAACTTCGAAGTCAGGGCTTCGAATACTAATATATAAAAAAAACGTTTAGAATGAATATCTATAGATGTAAAAAAACAAATATCTATTTGACTTGGATCATATAAAAAAAGTGGTAAAATGCGTATTTCGCGTATGTGAAGGAAAAATGGTAAGGGTATATTATGTAAATATAGCATGTATAGTATAAAATGTATTGTATGCTATAGATATGTAATGTTAGGGTGTATTTAGCTCCTGGTCCCGGTACCTTTTGCCGCCTTTACTCATTCATTTACTTCGCATTGTCTTCTCTATCCCTCGGTTCTCTCTCTCTCTCTCGTTTCGTCAAATGCCATACCTGAGCTGAGGGAGTATAGATGCATGCGGAAGAATGAAGAGCTGTTTTTTCGCCTCAGCAAAGAGGAATCTCAAGAGGAATTTCAAGAGTTATCCTATTCTTTTGCTCCTACCAAGAAATTAGGTCTGGGTGCGGAGGAGTCTCTCACTTAATACAGGCTAATACGAATCGCTCTTTTTTAGTCTACACCGAAAACACTAGATAGTAATTGCGGGTGTAGAGGCTGAGAGTGAGAGAGAGAATGAAAGAAAGAGAGAGAGAGAGAGTAGGAGACAACGAGAGAGTGACATCCTGACGTTTCGCTCGTTGAAATAGCGATCAGCTCCAACCCAATGTCCCACAAGCTTTCCACGCTGTAATAAGGTGTTTGGCAATAAGCGCCTCTTTGGCTGTTCAAGTAGGAAGCCGGGCATAACTTTTCTGTGGAGAGCGACAGGAGAATGCATAGAGAGTGGTAGCAGCTATCCATATATAAATATATATATTTCTTTTGACATATTGAATGCGTGCACCTCATCATCAAGTCTGTGCATTGTGAAAGATATGTAGAATTTGGAGAGAGAGAGAGAGAGAAAAGTATTTATCCATCTTTCGTGTGCAAAACTTAGTGAGAAGATTGACTATGTAGTTATTTTGTCCTTCTACTACGCGGTTTTCATATTATCGTTTATCTCTGTCTCCTCTCTCTATCTCGGGCTTGGCAGGTGGAGGCGGCGAGGGAGAAGAATGAGAAATCTGCCCGAGATAAAGACTCAACTCTCTCGAGCCGACTGCCAAATCCCTTGAGCATCTTTTTTTTCTCTCTCTCTCTCCAACTCTGCTACTATACATTTCTCTTTATATATATATGTATATATTCCGAGAGAGAGAGAGAGAATCACACACAACTCAAGTCACTCGGCTCATCTCCGCATGTCGTTCCGAGGAACAATGCGTGGGTGCAGGGAACATACCACAGAAAACATATCTGTCGCTGACGGTGGCCAAAAATGGTTATGCTTCCATAAAAAAATACTAGCTAATTGCCGCCAAGTTCTCTTTCCTAACCGGACTTTCTTCGCTTCCCTTTTAGTGAGAGATTGCCTCTCCTTTAAGGAACCTACAATCTCTTTTACAGGAACTGACCTCAACTTTTATTTTTACTTGAAGGAAGGTCACTTAATTTTTTCTTTCGTATTAATTTAGTATGATCATAGGATGAAAATTAAATTTTCATCCTATGAGCAACTTTTTCTTTAATAAACTCTCTTACATACGAAAACTCATTATTCGACATTTATTATTTGTTTAGGCTATTTACAAGTTTAGTCTCAAATTATTTTAAGAGTTTCCACATATGCAATAGTAATTATTTAGTTTAACCCCCGCCAGCCAAGGGTCCCTCTAATTTTACCCATCTCCGTAGTAAAGTTGGAATTTGATTTATTTATAGCTTTTTGGTAGGAGCTCCACATGGAGGGAAAAGAGTGTGTAAGAAAACTTGTGGAGTGAATTATCCTGGAAATGAAGGTTCTGGGAGTAACGGAGAGAGTAAATTGGAAAAAGACAATTACTTGATTACGAGTTTTCCCAGGAAAAAGGAAGGACAATAGGAAGGTTCATTTCTATCTGTACATTTTCTAAGAAGTCACTGGATCGGATTTTCATGTGAAGGCATAAGAGCTATGTAGGAAAGTTTTAGGAAGGGAAATGACAATTAACGCACATCTCTTCAATAAATCCTAGTACTGTATTGTGTGAGAGAGACGTGGGAGTTTACACTTTGCACAAGAGTTTGCAAAAGAGAATGGGAAAATGACGAGTAAATAAGAAAGAAGGAAATGTGGAGATTACTATGATACTTTGGATTATACAAACAAAAATCGGTCATTCAGCCAACGTTAATGACTACTATTAAACTCCACATAAAGTGACATAGACGAGGGAGAATTACAATGCGTACCGAAAGGTGTAACATGGAATTTGTCACACTTGTGTGTTACTACGTATAAAACTACACGCGGGGTATCTACATATGTATCTACATATGGAGGAGAGAGATACAAGTACACGGGGAAAACTTGACAAAAGAATTATATGGAGAGAGAGAGAGAGAGAGATGGGACTAAAGGATTCCATATTGAACTCATGAATGTTCATAGAGCTTCATGCACATTTGCTAATATAGGAATTTACTATTTGCAATGCTAAAAGTTGGAATACTTGAGTGAACATTAAAGGAAACGAATAGGATTACACTTGGCAAAGTGAAGCACGTGGATTTGTACATGTAGAACTTTTTTCCCTTCTCACGTATGTACGGAGAGGGTTGAAGCATGGCCATTATGTACGGTTCTCACAAACACGCATTCCCATCTGGGCTTTCCAAGAATTCTCTATTATATGACTGTTCATACGGTATCAAAGGCTGTCATGTAATGATCCTGTAGAGTTTCTGGAATCTTTATTTCATTAAATTTGCTAGTTCTATCCATTCCACGTACATTTCTATAGACTCCATTGTCCTACTCATATGTCCTTTTTACTTGTACTTGAGCAATCAAAATTATCAGGCTTTCCTGGTTACTTGGCCAATTCCTACTACCGAAATCCAGTGCCTTTCTCAGAGAGAACATGTACTTTTTGTAAGGGATGGATTTTTGGTTTTTGAAAGAAACTTTTTTTGTAGGAGTTTTTTTAGTTTCAAAAATTTCAATAAATAACACTCGAAGAAGTTATGGAGTTGGAGAGAGGGAGAGAATAATTGTTGGAGTAGAAGACAAAGTGATGAGAGAGAAATTATCGGTGGAGATGGAGGAGAAGGAGGAGGGCGGGAGTGGGAAAATTGATGGGGCGCAATAATTTGAACCGGAATCAGTTTAATGTAGTGCAAATATGCTCTGCTGATAAAGTTCCTGGCCATTAAGATAAGTACATGGCATATTGCTAATCAGTTAAGGATTCACATGGACCAACCTTCCATACACTGGAGCTCAACTCCTCCTCGGGTCCCTGGCTACAGAGAACATTAATACACTGTGTTGATCTCCTGATAACAGCTCTCCTCCTGCCATATCTCCAACTAATAACTACTCATATGTAGTAGACCATATAAAAATAGACATAAACATTTCATCTCAACATTAATCTTCCTCCTGTTGCTTCCCCGTCTCTTTTACTCACTCCTTACTATGGCTCCCTGACTTCCTTCTTATTGATTTACATTCCCATAGATTTCTATTTTAAAAACCGATTTATTAGCAATTAACCTTAACTCCAAGTTTCCTGCCTCTCCTCCACCATTTTTTCAGAGTCTGCTAAATAGTCTAGTCGGAATAGTTCCCGCCAGTTACAGTGTAGTATTGTAATTGCGGTAAAAGAGAAATGTAACATAGTCACATAATTTTTCCTCCGAATCTTACGCTACTCATAGTATAGTCCCATAAATTCCAATGACTTACAATGAGCTACCACCAAAAGTAGAAAGTAAGTTTCAGTTTACCTTTATTTACTTTTAAATGAAATCGTACTATGTACTATGTACAAATGTGGGAAATGAAATATTGTACAAAGTTATTTTGGGAATCCGACACAAAATCAGGAAACAGGGTCTCATTTTTTGTTACATAAGAAATAGAATTGTAGTTTACCCTGACCCTTGAAGGAATTAGTGGGAAAAGATTAAATTCCGAAGGAATAGCGGGTTAATGTGTGTGTGTGTATCTGTGAGATAGAGAGAGAGAGAGAGAGAGAAAGAGAGGGTGAGAGTGAGAAAAATTCCGAGGGAATTCTCAGTTTCATTGTGGATTTATTCGGAAGTGACTCGAGTGTAAACCTGGGAATGGGATAAAAAATCCTATAAAGAAGAAGGCAGGTCAAAATAGTTCTAAGAGAATGAGGAGGATGAGTGAGCCAACAAAGCTCTGATTTGAGGGTATTGTTACCTCAAAGAGTAAGGTTGAGGCACTCGGAAGGAAAATCGGGGAGCAAAAAAACTACAAAGGAACTCCAATGGTAGTACTAGTATTTATTTTAGTACATTAGTGTTTATATGAATGGCAGGTAAGAGAGTTGTGTTTGTATTGGAATATGGAGGGGGAAGCTAAGTATGTGTGAGAGGTGGTATGTATAGGTAGGAAGGAAGGAAGGAAGAAGGAAGGAAGGAGTGGAATTTGAATAGTGAGAGTGGGATACAGTGTGGGACCCTTGCAAATGGAAAGAGGAGAGAAAAGGTAGGGAGTAGTAGATGCGGGACGAGTTCCCACATTCCCACGTAGGTCACCTTAAAGGTGCGTATTGTGAAGCCCCTTCTCTCCCTACTTTCTGAGAATGAAAGGAAAAGAGTGAGAGAGAGAGAAGCTAAGGTCTGAATCTATGAATAGCAATAATAATCGAAGGATCAAATGGATGAAATAATTCGGAAGTACATGAAGGGATGCTGAGCGTGGACCAGATCTTTTGGCGAAAGATGTTTTCCCACGTCTCTCCCCTCTCTCTCTCCTCAGCAGCAAATCACTTGCTCATAATAATGACCTGTTGTGGTGACCAGATCGAGGGAGGTTACAGCACAAGAGAAAAGCCTTGCTCAGCTATGTACAAGCCAGCGAATGAGTGAGTGAGTGACTGAGAGAGAGAGAGATACAGAGGAAAAAAGTGGCAATAGAGTTGAAAGGATTTGGGACACCCCTGTCCGTCAGTCTGACTTTGAGAACTTGGCTCATCGAGGAATCTCATCTATGTCTCTGGCTGTGTGTGCTGATTGCGGGTACACTCTTTTCTTCTTCTCTATACACAACATCGTCGTCTTCATTTGGCTGCCGGTGGTGTTTGTTCCGAAAAACTGCCCTGCCCCTGGGCCTTAAGATACCCTGCTAGGCCCATTTTAATACCTGTTCGCCTTCTGAGGTGGGTGATAACTTTTTAGGGGCTCCGTGGCAGATGCCTTTCTGTACCATGTACGCACTCACACACACACACACATACACACACACAAACACATAAACATATACATGAAAAACATATATGAAGCTGAAATCAAGTGAAGGAGTGAGGGTGGCACTCACTTCTGTTCTTCTTCATCATCTGAATCTTCTCCTCAGCATTTCATTACTGCTTTAGCAAGAGAGTCAGGCCGACAGCCAAAGATAGCTCCGGACTATTCCGGCTCTTCTACACATGTGAACACTCTAAACTGTAGCCAGCGTAATTACTCACGTGAACTTTTTTTTACGACTGCCACAACGCACATGCAAACAAACTCTTCTCGCACGTTACATCTACCACTTACTCAAATTTTGTTATCCTAAAACTGTGAAAAATATTTTTTTTTCAATGGACAAAACGATAAATATTCATTGAATTTTTAATCATAACAATAAAATTCCTCAAAAAAAAACCAAGTTCAGTGTATAGTGTACAAGAAATACAATCTGTGTGGTCACAATAATAATTAATTATTTTAGAAGGATTTTTCCTATCTAAATACATACAGTGTTTGTCACATTATTTACTTTAGCCGGATATCAATATCCCGTGGAAGTGTGGGAGCTTTTGAGCTGAAGTAATTGAGACTCATGTGGAAATTAGAAGGAGACAACTCTCAATAATGTAATCCCTCGTCGGATGTAACTCAGTGCCAAAAACAAGACTCAAGTGATTTTCCCCGTGTTATCTTCTCTTAAGGGCAGTTAGTTCCCGGTGTTTGGAGATCATTGAGATTTATGTTGCTTTAAGTGTGAAGGAACATAAACAGCCACATTGGTTATTTTTTCCCTGTTCTCGCCAAAAAAGAAAGGTTAGTACTTGTTTTAACACAACGGATCTCATTTGTGTGTGGTTCTCATCCGCTCGTCTGCATTATAGATATACACACACATACAAGCACACACACGCTCCAGTATTTATCTTTTCTCATGTTTACCTCATAAATCCGTCCTTGCCTTTTCTCGGGAGAGACTGCTCCCCATCTCTCGACTCTAATTAAAGCTCATCTCTCACTCAAGAGATTTCATCTGTCATAGAGATTATTGCGCCAAAAACATTTCAACAACTTATAATCTAATATTTAATTCCCAACAAACTCATCTTCAATTTACTAGAGAATTTTAATCTGCACATTTTTGAGGAGGACCCCGAGGCGGAAAAAGTACATGTAGATTTGCACAGAAATAGCTGTTACTTATTTATTTATCATGTATTCCATGGTTCCTTCCTATGGTATGGAAAGTTAATCAATAGGTATGTATGTACTGTATACATATGTGTGTGCCATATATTTATGTAAACCATAGCATTGAGCATTGATGTATACGTAAGCTTGCAAGTAATTTTACTTTGATATGCAGTCAATTGTAATGTATAGTTAATAATTATGATACATTCCTTCGCATATGATGATCATTCAGCCAGCTCCCCAGGGAACCCCAGATTTTCAAGAGGCCTCTTAAGTGAATTTTACCATCCAACCAATTTTTGGCAATTGGATTCTCTAAATAGGTAGATTGGAAAAGTGAAATATCTGTTTGAAATTAAAGAGCGAAAGGTTAAAGGATTTTTTCAACAACAATGACTTGTAAGTACATGAGTATCCGCCTGCTGCCTCCATCATTATCAGTCCATGTTTGACTCTATGTCAGGTTATGCAAAGATAAGGCATCCTCGTTTTTGAACTCCTTTTTAGGCAAGGCAGTAGTACAATATGTTCCTTATTGTCCATTTTTGAAGGTGGTTGTCATCTCTCTCTCACCCTCTTCTTCTCATCTACCCTCACAATATCATCTCTCTCTCTGTATATGATGATTATGTCTACTTTAGGATTCTCTCTCCCAAGTTGACTGACTATTCCATTATACACCTTGCCTATAATTACTTTGAGCATTAGCATGGCACTCGAGCAACACACACACAACTTGACCAACGGACGCGAACTCATTCTAAAAACATATGACTAAAAGTTTATAAACGGACTCGACTCGCCCATACAAAGTCGAATAGGAAATATAATCATGTTTTCTTCCATTCTCACACTTAATCCCTCTTTTCCTTGTATCTTCTCCCAATAAGTGAAATCTTGGCTTTGACTATTTGACATTCTTTCAACGTTTCGCATTTCTGGCTCCTTCCAAAAATTTATACCTAAAAAAGGGCTCGAGGGATTGTAATGTAGCTGGGCTATCAGTAGTTGGGAATCAAATGGTAAATGTGTGTGAGGCTCAGATTATAATTCGTTTTTTCTCTCCTTCTTTTTCAAATGCATATGTAAGTTTGTACGACACCGACACTGGTGGACTTTGAGAGGGAGTATATATAGTGAGAGCAGCGGTAAGCTGTTTAACATTTGTGGGAAATTCCCTGGACTTTATATACCACGTTTTAAATTAGTCGTTGGTGATCATTTGCACATGAGAGGAGGACAGTTGAAACGTTAAATAGTTAATCCACAGTGCAGTGGCAGTAGTGGTGAAAATAGGAAGAGAGCTAATTTCTAATTTTTTCCAAGGGAGGACACCCAGACTAAGAAGTAGCATTGGTAGTGGTGGTAGCTCCTTACCAATAGAAGCAAGAATTTTTGGCTTCATCTCCCACACATAAGTACTATTGTCCTACTAAATGAGAGAGAAAGAGAGGAAAGAACGATTTGAAATGTATTTAAATGATTTGTAGGTTTATGCAGCTACTCACATGTTTACATAGGTATGAGTATATGCATGCATTGCCAAGCGAGAGCATAACAAGGGGTATTTACATTTGCTGGTGGATGTAAAAACTGTAGTAAAGTACAAGTTGTAAAATGTAGCGTTAGAACAATAACATTATGGATCTGTTGGAATATTATTGGTGGTAGGCTTTTGCATGGAAGTGTGACTGATCCGGGGTGCTGGTAGCTATGGTGTTAATATGCTGAGTATAAAAGTCTAATGAGGAGGTAATATAATGTAAATGGCGAAAATATTCAAGAAGTAAAAATTGAAAGGTAGGTACTTACACAGCTTATGTACATACTTGGCTTTAAGATACTGAAGGAATGCGATGAAGAGGAAGAGAAATACTAAGAGCCAGACAAGTGTCACTATTTCCTATTCAAAATATATCCTCTACATAGTTACAGATAGGTTTTTCCTTTTTGAGTGTGTGTGTGTGTGCGTATATATTATATATAATCCCTACAGAGAGATTGTCGAATGTAACCCATTGTAATAGACTCATGCTGTGGGGTTTTTGCATTCAAATGCATGGTAAATTAATTGGCAGGGGTGATCTTGTTTCAACGGCAAGAACAGCAGCAAGTGCTAGGTAGTTTTTCCACGAGAGACGCTTTTTCTCTCTAAGGATTTTGCAGATAGCTCTAGAGAACCAGGTGTTATGTATATAGATGCTTTACTATTACAACTACTACTACTACATGTGTCGTGTTCTTTCTCTGGAGTAATGTTGTGAGTGATGTAGGAAGCATTGAGGATATATAAGGTTACTTGAGGAGAGGTAATTTGTCTATATAAGAACAAGAGAATCTAGATTCAAAAAGATGACGTTTGGGTGCTAGAGATATCTATGCATATGCATGTGCTAAGATTTTTCTCACTGTGTGTGTGTGTGTGTGTACTGTGTGTATAGTATGGTGAGTTGTGGTAGTATTATAATGCTCCACTTATTGAGTGAGATGAGAGGAGGTTCACAAATCTCTAACCCGTATTCCTTGATAATCAAATGAAGCGAGAAAGAGCTGTGAGGAAAAAAGGTATTTGGGCAAGGACGTAGAGTTGACCTTAAGGTGAGGCAGCCGTGGGCCGTTGGCAATTAAACCACCCTCACAACATATTTTACTACTATATACAGTCAGAGCGAGATGTATATTGTGGCTAACCACCCGCACCTCGCCTTGCCCCTGGCATTCCTAACACAAGAGCAAGTATCTATACAATATTATAGAGAATAGTTTCAATCCCTGTATCTACATAGGCTGTATATTCAAAGCACTTGTACGTTTTTACGTACCATGGTACGGATAATGCTTGTCCGCGTCTGTATAGTCCAAGCAGATGCATATGAGAGAGAGAGAGAGAATGTGTAAGTACGAAACTTGAGGAAAGGTATAGATGATAAGGGATGTAATCTGTGTGGAACCTGCTTTTTCTATGTATCTGTGTTGCCTTGTATCCTTGCTACGTAGCTTATTTACTTACTTACTTACTTTGCCCACCATTTACTACTTACAAAAACTTTACATCCTTATGACCACAGAAGAGCCCGTCCGTATTTAACTTCTGTCTCTTCTTCTATCTTTCTTTCTCTTGGTCTTCTTCTTCTCCTTCTCTGCATCTTCTTTGCCTCCTGGTTATTACATAGTTAAATTGCGGCTCTTCCACTTGCTACCATTTCTCTCTCTTTATCAACAAGTTAGTGTATACTTATTGTGAGGGTGGCGAGGGTGTGTAACGCTCTAAGGTGGGCATCGCTCTCGGTCAGCATTCCTTCGCTCTCTCTCTCGCTCTTTTCTTCTTCTGCTTCTCTCTCCCTCTCTTTGGAAAGAAACAATCGCTGTAAATCCCGCTTCGCTTCAACATCCTCATCCTAATTATCTTTCCATCATTGCATTCCAATAGGACTAAATAACTCTCAGAGAGATTTACACTTTGACTCCCTCCTTCTCCTTCGTCTTCTTCTTCAGACAAGGTTGTAATAGTTTTGTCTGCAAGGAATTTTATAGACACATACACTATCCATCCACTCATTATTATTTCAATCTTCTCTACATTTTATACCGAGTAAATTCTTGAGGTGCGTGATACTCAATCTCTATTCAACCGTTTCTCTCTCAATTAGTTCCTGTGTAGCAGGAGTAGTAGTAGGATATTCTTTATGTAGGAACTTGGCCAGTTCCCTCGAGAACGGCATATATATTACCTCTAGCAATCTAGCACTTTGGCCACATGAGACGAGAGCTAGTAAGCCAAGAGGTGCATTCAAAACATGTATAATAACTATAGATAGATATACTACAAGTTATATAGGATGAAAATTAAACACAAGAATTTAATACCTAAAGTAATGCTTGCTTCAAACTCAGACCTGAACCAATACTAGTTGGAGTTATGTCTAGGAAGAATCTTCAAGTTGTAGCTTTTCATATATGCTCGTATATATGCGTATGTAGTGTCCGTTTGTGGTGGTAAGATATAATGTATGGTGAGGAATTATGGTAGTAAAAAAATACGTGGGGCATAACAATGGCACATACATAACAATAAGGATATGCTCTCCGTAGTAAAGGACAGTGGAGTAAAAGGTAAAGAGACGTTTATACATGGAAAAAGGTAATAGTTACTTGTGTGTTTCTGCAGGGGGATGAGGATTATGCGTACGTTTTTATGCCCAATACATATAGATATCCTCATAGACTTGTATGTATACGTGTAATAGTAACAGAGTTAAAAGACAGAGTTGTCTTTTAACAAGTATACGCATACTGAGGCCGGTGAGCAAGTTAGTGGACTTTTTGTCTCCTTATTTTGCCTCTCTCTCTCTCTCTCTCTCTCTCTCTCTCTCTCTCTCTCTGTACACGCTGATAGCTGATCGGAGTAGGAGCATAGTTGAAATGCCAGAGAGTAGTAGTAGTGAAGTAGCCTAAATTTATTTCCCGTCGGTGATGAGTCTCTAGAGCTCTTGCTCCTTGTTAAAGACAACATATGAAAATTTGACAGTTCACCACGATGAAATGAAACGTCTCCAGTGAAAAATAACCCATATCGAGTTGGTTCATATTATACGCTTGCCTTAGCAAAACTTTATGGGTAATATGCTACCACCACAACAGGATTGCTATGAAGTGGTGCGTGAGTATGTAAAGGAAAGTAAAGTAGACGGAGTGGCGGAGGAGGGATTTTTATAGGTACTTTTGTATTTCCAGTATTCGATGTCACTGACTCCAGCTCTCTTGTATACGTACATATGTATATACATATGATGGTGAGACTAATAAAATATGTATGTAGATTCTATCTATTTACCTACTTATTATATTATAGCATGTATTTTGGAATATATGTGTGTAATATCCTAGGTTCCTTAAATTGCCATATATAATTACATATATACATATATTATACGTGTATAGAAATAATGATTTGGACGAGTCTCCAGTCAATTACCATGAGATGTATAGATATGGTTAAATATACATATAAAGGTAGAGTGGGGAAACAAGTGAGCACGAATGTAATTGAAATGGATACGTGGGGATCCTTGGAGTGTAGTAGTATAAGTGCCAGTGTGTTTTTTTTGCAACTTGTGCCGAATAGGTTGTTGGGACAGGCTCGGGTTTTATCGGGTCAGACCGACGCAGAGCCTATTACTATATTCCTTGAGAAAAGGTAATATATGCTGGTTGCTCCTCTCTCCGGCGGCGGTTTAAATAGACGGAGACCAGAACTCTCCTACTTGCCACTGGTACTGCGGTGTAGGTTCAAGAGTTGTCACCTACACATACACACACACATACACACATTCACTCACTCAACTTTACTCAGTTATTAGAACTGCCTAGCCTATACAAATCCTACGGTCATGTACATATGGCTTATTCAGGCCGTGGTGAGTAGACATTTATAAGTTGGTGTCTTGTTCCGAGTCTCCAGTACAATTTTGCCGTTCCTCTTCTGCAGTTCTCTCGCCCGGTGTTTTCTTTCCAGAAACTCACGTTGATATTCCTTTTTTTCTTTTTTCATTCCATTTTCATATAAAAAGCCGAAACTTTCCTTTGTTTTGTATCTCACTTAACTCGGCTAAGGATATATTTCCAACTCAACCAAGATAAATACATCAACTGTCAAAAAATATTACTGGCGAGAGACACGAGTTTTTTTGTTCCATTTAAATAAATTTTAAGAAAAAACTTTAAAAAAATATCAGCAACTCTTTTCACTCTCCTCAGTTTTTTAAGTAAAAATAATGAGTAGTTATTTATTAGGCTGATTATTAATTACTGCCAAGTAGGAGGAAAAAAATTAACTGTTTAGTAGTGTCGCCTGGAAAAATCAGTTCTACCCGCGTAGGTGTGCTGTCTGATTGAAGAAGACAGCGGGATATAATTGGAGCGTAAATTTCTCAAAAGGATTGCGAGAGATAGAGAACTGAATATCGCCATTCTTTAACTTGAATCAAGAGGAGAGAGGGAGAAAAAAAATTCCGAGTTTTAGTATATTTTTTCTTCCTCTGACTGAGAGAGAGAGAGAGAGTGAGAAAGGAAAAAGAGTAGTTTCCTAGATTAGATAAAAAGTATATAGTTTGCTACAACGTTCGCTATTACTATTTCTCTTCAACATGGTATCCCTCCACTTGCCGGGATTCCACCTCCGCCACTACATCAGCATGCGGTGAGTGTTTTGAAAAATTGTTCAACTGTCATCATTTGCTATGTAGGTAGACTGACCTTGAATCCTTCGGTATTTACATTAGATCAAAATGTACCAACTTAAATTCCATATCCATGTCTCTCCACATTATTATATAGCCTGGAGCATATATGCATGTGTTAAGTCTTGCAAATGCATATGCTGATATTTCCAGAAGGACCGTTTTTTTTGTCTGCTTGCTTATTATATGTGCAGAAAAAAAATGAGAAGAGTAAAAATACTCAAAAGCCTTTCCATATAAAAGCTAGAATATAAAAGGAGGATCCGTGTAAACTTAAAGGCATGCCATCTCTCTCTATATCTTGTCCTGACCTGGAAGGAAAACTCTGTATGGGCATCATTTATTCATTTCTGGACTACTGCTCTCTCACTGCTCCTTCTGCTGCACATGCTAAAACTCACTTGAGTATTTAGTATCTCCCTCAACTTGTTTTGCCTTATCTGGGCGCTCTCTCTCCGTCGTCGTCATTGGATGTATTTTTGTAAGTGAGTCTCAAGTGAGTTTTGTAAAATACTATGAGAATATATATATAAGGCTCGCTTCTTTTCCCTCCGTAAGGTCACTATTGAATCCATCATTAATTATTGAAATCCAGGATTCTTTGCATTTCTCCGCCCTTACTCTACATCTCTCTCTCTCTCTCTTCCTCCTTTTTTCTTCACTCCCACACACTTTCCCCCTATTCCATTACAATTTTATTGTAATAATGTTTCAGCAGAGGAAATTCTATGGAAATTCTCTCTAGTTTCTCCTATCCATTATTTTACCCAGTCTCCCAAAGAATTTCCACAATGTAAATGATAGAGTCCTAGTACGTACCATTCAGAATTCGTTCCTTAAATGCAGTTCTACCACAACTCTTTCCATTTCCATGCTTACTATTCTAGGCTTAATTATTATAGTGGAATAGCTTAGATTCTATGCACATTCAAGCTGCATTTTAATTTACAAGAATTTATGAAAATGAACTTCCCGGGATAGGAGTAAGGAAAATGTTGGGAATTTAAGCTGGTTTTGTTTAGCACAGGATTTGCAAGGAGCTTGTTTAGTATTTAAATGTTATTAAATGATGCTCATCGTTGGTCCAGTGAAATGACAAGGAAGGAGTAGTGATTTAGAGCGTATACTTTCCAGGCCCTAGCGAGGGATAAAAAGTGATGGTGGAAAGAAGTGAAAGATATTTTGTAGCAACAAGTATCAATGTTTGTGTCCCAACGGAATCCGGAGCTTTCAACGGGAAAAAGTGAAACAAGACAGGGGACAAGCTGACAAGCCATAGTCATAAGTACAATTTAGGCCGACGTACCTATACTGTCTATACATAAGTACAGCTTCATCCTTGATAGGGAAATTATAGGCTATAACAACGGCCTTCAGTTGACAGCTCTATAAAAATTACTAGTTACAAATGACAAGTAAACATTTCGTTACTATGTATTGAGTTACGTATGGATATTTGCAATTATATGTATTTATTTGTATATCCATTAAATGTAAGTAATGTATGCATATTTATATATTTATATGCACACATTTTTACATATTCATATCACCCTTTCTGTGTACTCACTTGGCAATTTTTCCCTCGTGTAAACATTTAATAGATAGAAAGCAGAGTTAATGGGACCTAATATCTGAAAATACGTGTGAGTAGCATAGGGTTTTTTCAATGTACGTGAGGAGTTTCAATCACATTGGTTGTGGGACACTCCCGGCAGTTTTTTGACATTTCAAACACTCATAGTCATCGGGAAGAGGTTACAAGACAGTTAATAGATGCTTGTGTAGCTTGGGGTGGTGTGTCCGCCTACATTTATGTAGGTAGCTTGAAAATTTGTTTGTGTCCGTGTGTATGTGTGTGTGTGTGTGTATGTGTATCTTCAAGTATGTGTACAATGTGTACGGTGATGAAGAGGGAAGGGAAGAACCACTTGGGTTTGCATGGGCTCTAATGGAAAAATAACTATTGACGGAGTAAATTGAAATTTTTTCCCTTCTTATTCCTTCTTCCCTCCGACTTCGTCTTGTTTTTCTTCTCCCTTAGACATTCCGTAGTTCATATGTCATCTAGACAGATGTGGAGAGTGGATTGGGAAATTAGAGTTGGGAGTTATTATTGTTTATAAATAATTTTCTTGGAATCCTCTCATCAAGTAAATTATGACTGTTTACACCTCTTCCTCGAAATCTTTCAGAGCTTGATTTTATTTTTATTTTACACACCAATCCCAACTGAGCCACTCTTCCATTCTATCATTTCAAAAAGCTCTGACTTCATATGTGGAGGAGGTGGAGGAGGACAGGTTCATTTATTTCCCAAAGTATTCCCTTTTACCCTTTGCTCTTGCTCTTACTATTCCCACCTCTCTCTCCCTCTCTTTCTCAGAATCCTTAACCCTATAACATTGATTGTGTATCGAGAGAGGAGAAAAAAAGAGAAAAGAAAACTATGTTTACTTTTGGTGGTCATTCCTTTTAAGTAGAGTTGCTTAACAATTTATCACTTGTTTGCTCAAACTTATTTGAATGTGGAATGTTTTAGAATTACATCTATGAAGGATTTTATCGTCCCCTTCTTCCCATATGAAAATACTCTCACTAGAAATATAACATGGGCAATTTACACTTGGTGGTGGGGTAGGTCTGGGAAGTATAAATAACTTGCGGATTAAATCTTTCCTATATGTACACGTAATTATCAAGTAATTTATTGCTACTTATCTCAATTTCCTCCAGCTATAAAATGATGCGTGGGTGCGAAAGTCTGAATTTAAGTGATTAAAATCTTGCGAGTTTATTCCATGACAAGGAAAATCAATGTTAAGGTGAAGTAGAAGAAAAAAAAATTGGGCGGAAATGTCCTTAATCGGAATGATGATTACTCAATCGCATAAAAGGAATAAATATTTCTGGTTGGTCTCAAGGCCGAGGAAGAAGCAAGCATAGGCAGACGAAAAACAGAGGTCAGATGGGGTTAGGTGGAGAAATTCCAAAGAGACTGTGATTGGAAGTAAACGTGAGGGGCTGATTGAATCGGGCATCGATTCCACGCGACAACAAACACAGAGTAGTATAAAAGCTAAGAGAGGACATAATTTATTGAAAGTGTAGCGGACGATTTACAAAGTAATGTAGCACGAAGTTAGAGATAAAGCATGCCAACAAGTGCTATGTGTAGGTAAATATCAAGGAATATATAAATGCATCCATGTATTTACTAGACACACAAGTCAAGTCAATGAACAACACAAGGGAAAGAATTTTTAACCTTCAGCATGAGAGCATTACAGAAGATATGGGTTTGTTTGTACGTGTGAAGGAAGGCATGTGTAATCGTCGTCGTAGTGTATCAGAAAGATCATTGCAAAGAAGCCAACGTTTCAAGTTACCGGATATCAATTGACCTAATTTTGGTTTCATAACGTATGCAATTATCAATATAGGCATCCTCATATCGTGACTACATTCCTCTAGTCCTTTTCACTCTATACGTATCTATATTGTATATGTTTTAGCTGTATTTTATGCATAAGGATCTACAGCATGACAATACATAGCTCTTTATCCGTAGGTTCACAAATTATTTACTACTACTCTCTGAACTTTTCAATGAATACACTCTCCATTCAAGTTTTTCATCTAAACTGGCTTGAGGTTGGTTGGGTCCCCATTGCTTGTTCTTAATTTTATTTATTTCGTGTCTTCAGTTCTCCTTATTATACTTACATATATATGTGTATACATATGTATAGACTCCTTCAACTTACAAAATAATTTGCAAGTACATTCTTTCTAGGACCCATCTTTTGTTTCTTGAAGGGGTAAAAATATTTTATTGTATTTTGAGACTGTCTTCCTCCTTCAAGGCTTGTCATTCTCTTTTTTATCCCTTCATCTTCAACTGATTCCATCCACTTAAACTGACTTCTCTTTGAACTTGATTTTATTACCATGGAAAGTTTCTTCCGCTCGAGACATTCCTCTCTCATTCATAGAAAGTACTACACTTCTTGTACTGTCAAAAAACAATATAAGCAGGAGTCAAGCTTTGAAAATAAAAGGATATTTTAAATACAAACCATTTTTTAAAATTATTAAATTAGCATGGCTTGTACAGTTTTTCAAGGATTCCTATAAATGCAAAGGAATTTTCAGATGAAATAAAAATAGTTTTTCGAGGCAATTGAATGTATGTAGCTATACTTGTATATTGAATTTACTGGAAGTGGAAGGAGTTCTTTCGGAATCGTGCCCTACCAGATAGTGCTTGTTAATGGACCATAAAAATTTACACACGGTCTGGGTTCCATGGGAAAAAAAGAAACCTAAACGAGGGAGAGAGAGAGAGAAGTAAGGAAATAAAGCTGGATTGTGTATATATCTGGAGGAGAAAAGGAGGAAAGGCGTGGGTGGAGTAACTTTAAGTGTTTACCTTTACGAATAGAGCATAAAACGTACATTGACGTAAAACTCATGGGTCCTTGTGTTTTCATTTCACGGTATATCGATTCCCTTCTTTCTACTACTACAACTACTACTACAAAGCAGTAGCGGAGAGTCCTTTACTTACGTCATCACTACTACTTTACAGCTTTGACTCTCAGCCACGTTTACACAACTCTCCCTCCTTCCTATACATATGTGTATATTTTATACAACTATTTATTTATGCAGGTATAGACGTTTTTTCTCACTACACCGAACAAAGTTTTTAGCTCATACGGACCAGACAGTCTGTCTGGAAAAAGTAAAGGAGAACGGATATAGTACATGGTAAGAGTATAGTAAAAGATATTTTCCCGCCGTAAAACAACATGCCCACTATCCTAGGAATAGAGTGAGAGAGAGAGAGAGAGGAAAAAGTAACAAAAACATTTAGTAAGTTTTCACTCCCAGACTTATCCCATCATTAATTTACCGCCCATTAGCTAACTAACGGGAACTAATGTAACTCAGTTGCATATGTATATGCTAATTTTTTCAAATTCTACCTACCTGTGCCTTTTATTTACACAAATTTTCCTCCTCACTTCATCCCTGACCTTTACTTAGAGACTTGATGAGCTTGAGTAATGCGCTGGGCTAGGAAAGTAAATTCTAGATTTGTCCCCCGAGAATTCCTATTTAGTTGGTTCAAAAGTCAAGTACTATATAATGTAATGCATTAGGGGAAAAAACTGACATTTCCTCTTCTCCAGATTGTAACCTTGGTTGTGGGAAAATCCGAGGGAACTTGAATTATCATTCAAGGTTTCAACGAGGAAATTAATGTGGGATATTTAAAATGCCTATTTAATATTTCTCATATTACTCAAATCAAATCCTAAGTACGTCTCTCTCTCTCTCTCTCGCTCTTTCCACGGATTTCGGAGATTGAAATTTTAATCTCCTTCCTCCAGTAGTAATTTATTGCCTGGAGTCAACAAGTAATAAGTATATATGAGGAAATGTATTAGGAATAGGAAATTTTCAAAAAATGAGTAATATTCTCAGAAATTTCCTTCTTCAAAAAGATGGAATTTTGTGAAGAAAAAAGTATAATTCTTTGAATTTCTTTCCTTCACTTGCGGAACTATCCCTTGATATAAGTTGATTGAATTGTAAAGCCTGTTTCCTTCAAATAAACAAGTGGAAAATTGGTACAGCCAAAACAAATTAGTGCATTAATTGCGCGTATTACATTTTTGAGGACTGTAATTGATTAAAATACAGGGGTTTTTCAGAGGTAGGAAAATATAGTCAACTTGCGTCATTCCATACGTGATTATTGGGCCAAGTCGGGGCTTAAAGGTTTCATATTATATATTGTAGGTTCTCTAAAATGCTACTATAGTTCTTAAAAATTTGCGCATGTATAGCTATACGAGGCGCGTCTTATACTTCCTTGGACTTGAAAATCCACATGTGGTGCCTCTCTATATATACATATATTATTCAACGTACATAGACACATACCTGAAAAACATCCACTTCTCTCTATGTAGATTTTATGTTGTATAGGACATATATATGTAATATGACAATGCAATTGAAAGCACAACTCGGATCCTATCTTTAGTCATAAAGAAAAACTAGTACTCATGGCCAGCCTGCACTTTCCTCTCTTCAGAGTATCTCTTAAGTTTACAACAATGGGACTGAAGATTGGCGCTGAGTAAGTAGGAAAAAAAACAATGCATCTTCTAAATACAAATGCTAAATAGACTCTCAGCTTTTTTCGGCCGTCTCTGGATGGTACGTACACGCAGGGGAATATTGCGAGGTGGAGAATAACAATAATGAGGAATAACATTACAGAAGGGTGTGTACATTCCGTCTTATCACCCTAAAATACATATGTATATATCTAGGAAAAGTAATCAGGAGTGACTCATCCCCTGCACGCGTTCTCTCCTCTCTCAACTACTATTGATGGAATCTGTTTTGCTCAAAGCTGTCAGAATTTCATATAAAAACCAGAGAGAGAGAGAGAGGTGTACTTGTAATAAATGAAGAATTGCCATGAGAAAAAGCATCCTTAGTAAAAGTAATATATGCATTTTGATAGTACATAGTCAAATCTATCTCTAATATAGAACAAACAAGATTTTTCCAATGTACATATAATGTATAAGTAAACTACAAATAAATTTCAGTGCATATAAATTATCAAGTCAGTGTAATGAACGGGTCCAAGGTGTAAAAGAAGTGCATTTAATTTAGTTTTTTTCCCCTTCATGTAAATGTTATGCATAAAATTTGTAGCTCTTATGGTGATGGTGAGTAGTAGTGAATAATGCGTATGTCAATAAATACGTGTAATTGTATAGGGAAGGATGCATACATATAGAAAATACTGTAGGAGCAAACTATGTCAAGATATGGTATGAAATGGTTGATTGCTAATGAAAGTATATAGAAAAGTATTTATGTTCTAGAATTTTATAGAGTGGTGGAGATGAGATGGATGATAGGGACATCTTTTCCAATAAGTAGGCTTCATCAACTATAAATAACTTTTGAGTCGTCCCTCGGAAGAACAAACCTTATGGTTTTTTATAGATATAGGAATAATAGCATAGATTTTTACATCCTATCGGAGATACTTTACAATATCTCAATATATCAATAATGGTTCCGATGGAATGCTGATGTACACAGTATGCATATAGTGAGATGGTCGAGCATTGCATACTAGATGAGTGTGCATGGATTAATTCTTTGACAATTGTTTTCGCCACAACTTTCCTCTCTTGCCGTTCAATATCGCGTCAAGTATTTATTATTAGAGAGAGAGAGAGAGAGAGAGACTGACGCCCCCGAAACTTTCAATGTGTTTTTATCATTTGTGCATACAACATTATAAGTAACATTATTTACTGAAAGAATTTTACATTGGAACTTCTTCGTATATAATACGTGTAATAATATGTGGGAAATATGATTTTTCTACTACCCACTTCTTCGAGAGTAAATCAGAATATTTTATGAAGTTTTGCAGACTTTTCGAGGTTATTATATTTGGGAGATTCCAAGCTAGGAAATGTTTATGTTGAAAGGAATTGAGTTGTGAGAAGTAAGTGTTTAGGAAATTTTATAATTATTGAATGAACAAGTTTTAGGATTAAAGTTACTCTTGGAGTAAATTTTCTACTGCTGGAATTTCTACTCTCTCATGGTTTCCTATGTCTCTTGGTTTTTAATTCTGTTACTCTACTTCAATCGCTACTACTTTGTGATAGTCTGTGAGAATAATGGAAAGTTCTCCATTCCGACCCTTTCAACATTTGTTTCCATTAAAAAACCAGGAACATTATGATGAGCTTTGGATAACAGAAGTCCCTATTAAAAGTGTAGGGTTTAATGTGAGGAGAGTGAATATCCTTCCTCTTTAACGCAACGGACGTCATAGCTCCACATAAATTAATTGCTAGAGATACTCATTGTAGTTGCAACTAAACTTTGTATTTTCCTAAGCTCCACGAAACTTGTGTCTTTTGTGGGATCACTTGCATCCCCGCATAACTTTATTTCCATGGAATTTCACATTAGGAAAATTTACATTAGATTCTTGGTTGATGCCCTCAAGGAATTAGCATTTCCTTGCCAAATATGGCGACCATGGTGAAAATGTTTTTTATAAAAATTGATTCCAAGTTTTTTGTTGGTCTGAAATCAAAAAGTTTTATTGTTAAGCTATTTTTTATACGTAGTTCCTCTATTTTTTCACTGCAGTACTTAAGCTGTCAGAAGCCTCTTAAATCCCATGCCAGTTATTTACTTCACAGTTGAGTTAGCAGAAATTTATAGTCTACTTTTTGGCGGCAAAGGGAGCAAATATTGTAGGAGAAAAAAACTTGTATCTTTTCCAAGGTCGTTTGGAAAAATATTTCTTGTATTCAAATCTTCCCAATATCCATCCTTGTAGTGACCTTCCTCGTATTCCTAAAAAAGTAAATACCGTTGAAAACAGCATCAAAAACAAAGTAATTGTCAGGAAAAATTTATACACGATTTAATTATAACAAAATTTGATGCTACCACAACAAATCCTGTCTACGAATTTTAAAAATCAACAAATGCTCGAATATTTTTTGCTTCCGATGCGGTAGTTCATTATTTAATGTCGGTCCTCCTGAGACCATACTAGAATTTTGAATTTACGCTCCACATGTTTCCAAGTTGTGTTTGAGATATTATCTCTATCATTATCGATTCTTCCTTTCTCCGTATTGAAAAACAATGTTTTCCATGGGGATTTTGGTATTGTTTTCCTGGAAAATTCAGTAAATAAATAAATAATAGAAAAGTTTGTATTATTGAAATTTTCCTCGAGTTCCTTCCTAAATTTGAGAGAGAGAGAGAGAGTGGTTAGCCCTTTAATTTCCACCCTACAATATTTTGATTCCTGGTTGTTAGTAAAGAAAAAATTAAAGAGAAATATCGTTTCCAAGTTCATCTTAGGTTGAGGGTAGGGGTTATGGCTAAGGAAATAAAACTGATTGGAAGAGCGAGTACAGTGATATTCATTGGATCTAACTAGGCATCAGAGGATTAGTGCGTAGTGTGTGGTAAACAATACTCACAATCAGCTCTGTGAGTGAACATTTCCGAGATGGAGGAGACAAAACAAGGGTACGATGAAAGGTTTTCCAAGAACTAGGCTCTTTTCTTTCAACTTGACAATACAAGGATGCGAAAGAGAGCTAGAGAAGAGAGAGAGAGAGAAAGTCAGTACCGTTTTCTACTTGGCAGGGCACAAGGTTTCTGCGGTTGAGCTACTAGAAAATCCTGGATGGATCACCTCCTGCCATACAAGGTAGCCTCGTCGTCTGAGCGACTGTTCTCTGAACAAAAACTACACCTTTCTCTTCTTTCTCCTTTTCAACGATGGGAGGAGGATCTGGAGAATGATGTTTCCCTGGAATCTATATATTTTATTACTACATTTCCTCTCATGCGTTCAATGATCCTTTTATGGTGTTTGCATACGTTTTTTTCTTCTTACATATTACATATGTACATAATATTATTATGTTGAAACTTCTCATTTCCCTATTCCTCGAACATTGACCGACGCGTTTTGGTCAAGTGGCTGGGGAAAGGAATGTGTTTAGGATAGAATACAAATATTATTTCACATATTACACTTGTACAGGGAAAAAACACACTTAGGAAAGACATAGG
>JAQFXU010001099.1:0-34278 GCA_034693705.1 Spatulosminthurus flaviceps
CAGGGAAAGGCATAAGAATTGTTACATAACAGCACCATTGGTGGGCACGGAACATAGCAGTTCCGATAAACTCCTTTATGTATATATATATAAAGGGAAAGACAATGAAGTTATGAATATTTGTCCGCGGAGGGAATAAAGAGGATAAATTGAGGTAATAATAATTATTAGAATGTTTCACGATGATGATGATGATGATGACGATGATGATGATGATGATGCCTGTGCTCTGTGAGGAGGAGAGAGAGAGAAGAGGGAGAAAAAGATGAGAGCGTCTCTTCGGATGTCTACCTCCTTGTTTGCTTATCTTGATGGTGAACTACATGAAATTCAACTTTTCTCATTTTTATCAACCACCAAAATTGCTCGTTTCTCTCGTCAAGTCGTGTTGATTTGAAAAAAGCAAAAACTTTAACAGTTTCCCCCCTTCAAATCCTCCTATAGGATCGTTTATATTCATCCAAGTCCATATGATTTCTAAGAAAGATTTTTTTTCTTACTTTTGCACTACAACAAGAACAACAACAAGGGAAAAGCCTATCTCTTATAACAAGGATTTACTCATTTACTCACCATGTATCATTTTATGAAGGTTTCCCTTCAAGTAAATGGTCATGCTTTTTTCCCCTCTCTCTCTCTCTTCTTGTTACACTAATGGCTATGTGTGCTTGAGAAGATTTTCAAACCTATAGTTTTCTATAGGAGTCTTTAAAGAGAGTCTCTCCTTATAAAAATTTTCTCTACATATTTTTACCATGTAATTTCCTCTTATGTGGATATACGTACAACTACATATGTAAGAAAAAATTATACATGTACGTATATATGGTCAGGTGTCCATAGGATTTTTATCCCGTCTTTTTTCCCATTTCCTAAAGGGTGGTGTAGTAAAGCTTGACAATGTATACATACTATTGCTTATCAAGCTGAGAGATCCGTTTGGATCTGCTCACTCACTCATTCACTCACTAGTTGTTACGGGGGTTGTGTGTCACGTATTAAATTTATATAGGGATAAAACCATTGTAGATGTTGTAGTTTTTAGTGTGCATGCTATGCTATAGGATAAAGAGTGTTTGGGATGGAGAAGTGAGCGATGATTATCAGAATCATTTCCACTCATAAATATGAACGTAGTAACGTTAATTTTTACACATTAGGACTCTCCTGTGGGCAACAACTGATATGATCGGGAGAGAGAGAGAGAAAAAAAAACTTGTTCCTTTTTTATTTCTCTCTCTCTCTCTCTCTCTCTCTTTTCCTTCAACATCGCCTCCTGTAATATATGAGCGCTCAAACGCAAATTATTCCCGTCCACTTAAATATACATGTATATGTACATACATATAAATATAATATTGTTCTTCAATGTGTTGTGATTTTTATTGGAACAACATGAAAGGGAGAGAGAAGAGAGAAAAATCATAAAGTTAATGAACATTCATCGATCCATGTAATGAGCTATAAAATGATTTGTCCGTGGACATGTACAGGGTAAGGAAATTAAGGGTACATGTTGTTTTACAATAGGGAATTAAATTTTATTCCTATCTGAGTCTTTCCTATTGGAGCAAATTGCTAAAGTAATAAGGAGGAATGTTGGGATGGAAAAAGTGCACGTGGATTCGCGAATTTTCTCGTAATAAAAAAGGCTTTGGAATTTGCTAAAAGTGTGCTAAAACACATAGGTATGAGAAAAGTGGGCTCACAGAGAGAGAGTGAGAGAGAGAGAGAGAAATATGAATGTAAAACAAAATGTAGCTCCATATCTATTTCCCTCTCACCATCTCTTTTTCCATCAACTTTTATCTCATTCCATGGAATTTAATTATGTGATTAGCACTTTTGCACAAGTTCGTGCAAGCCCATGCTATTTTTACTTGTGTGCCTAAAAACGCCTTGTAGTCCAATTATTACTATTACTCTCCTAACACGAAAGGTCTGAGAGAGAGAGAGAGAGTTAAACGGTGGGCATTTTTGCAAGTAATTTTCCTCCTATAGTTTCAACAAACGTACGTGTACAGTGTACGCTACTATTAAAATAAGGTTAGTGTAATTAAAGGAGGAAAAATCCCTTGTATTTTTTTAACGAGAGCTTTTCCAAATTACAGGGACAAACTTGTTTGGCCAGCTTTTGTCACATAGTTTTCTCCCCTTTTTGCTCTCTCATTTTTGGTCTCTTTAACCTTTTGCACATTTTGTCATTTTGATGTAATTAAAATTGAAGAGGAGGAGAGAGTGAGAGAAAAAACCATTTTCCAAGAAATTTTTCATGTAAGGGGAAATATTCAAGAATGTTATGAAATAAGCAAGGTTTTTGTGCATAGAAAAAGTGGGTGAAAAAAGTGGTTGGAAAAATTGTCATTGTAAAATGTGGCATTAAATGAAGGTGACATAGAGAATTATGAGGGGAACTACTCTTGCCCTTCCCACAAATGGTCTCTCCAACTTTTTCCTCCTCTCCTCTATTCACCAATTAAAAAGAGTATTGAGCAACCCCTTGACCTCTTAATTGCCCATGTACATATAAGCAGTTAATTTATACACCGGACCACTTGTCCACTCTCAAGCTCCTTTCCTGATATTCTCTCTCTCTCTCTCAATTTGAAATACAATAGGAATTTTTCTATGTATCCTCAAAGCTTTTGGAAGCTTAAACTTTTCCAAGTACTACAAGGTAAAATTTATGAGCTCGTACGTCACAATATGTTTTGACCCGTCATCGAAATAGGTAAAAATACAATGAATTCTATACCCTCTCAGTCCTTACAAACTTACTACTCCTTACTACATAATACTATGCTGGAATAGTAGAGCCGACACAGCATAAATATTCGGATAAAAAGTTCCTTTGAACCAACAAAAATAATGGTCAACAATCGAACCAGTTTGTTCACTTTTCCCCCCTTCCTTCCCTCCTCCCTCCCCAAATGTCCAAAAGTTGATGATGCGAAAGTTTATAGGATAAATGTGATGAGTAATGAAAAACAATAGTTGCGTCACATGTGCTTCATATATATGTATTGATATTACTTGTATGTATGCGTGTGATTGTGTGTGTGTAGATTTCCAAGAAAATTAAAGGAGGATTCTCCGGGTCAGAAAGTTTGCACGGGTCAGGTCTCTCCTTTCATTTCTCACTTGTATCTGTACAGACTGAGTGAGTGAGAAGGAATGATTATATGAAGCTTATAGCTCATCTCATTAAGAAGGAGAGTTTGGAAAACATATAATCAAAAGTTAGGGATGATGCATGGGATGATGCATTTGGGCTGTCCATGTGAAATGTGAAAGCAGAGGAGCGGATCGAGAATAATGGTAAGAATTCTTCCATGTCTCTATGCGTGGTTGCATGGATATATTTTCTGGTTGAGGCTGGAATAAAATAAAAAGGCGGGTATTTTTTTCTTTCTCTCTCTCTCTCTTTACCAACTCCTTACTAAGTCCTCACTCTGCATGTTTATGAATGCGTACTTCCTCCGATATTTTACGTCGGCAGTCCTTATCATTACCGTCAATGCAACTCTCAATACAATGTCCGTGGAATTTTTCCTCTACTCTAGCTTCTGTATCTATTCGTGTGAGAGAGAGAGAGAGCAGAAAGCTCAAGTCAGCGAGTCTTCCCTATCTCTCTTCTTTCTGTCTCAACTACTAATGCCATGAATTTTTGTTGGAAAAGTCAAATAAATTATGTGAGAGACAAGCATCTTTTTTCTATATTTTTCCTCTCTCTCTCTCGCTCTATCTCTATCTGTATCCTCCCAACACATTCATTTTATATCCATGGTTTGAGTATAGTATATAAAATTTAACTTCCCTACATCTCTTCCACGCTACCATTAAATTCTAGCCATTGGTTTAGGTCTATCCTTCTATGTAGAGTGGATGGTTCCTATATCTATATGTAGTGGATGTGGAAGGATCGGAGGAATCTTGTTGTTAAACCTTGGATACTACTTGACTGTTGAGATTACAAAGTGTTTGTCAGTGGGAATTATCGCGGGGTACACACGTGGGAGTCGTACTTTCAACAACAACATTTTATTCTTTTTTCTACACCTTTTTCCCTCCTATATATTCCTCCTACCTTGTGTTTATTAATCTTGTGGAAATTAAATCCTTTCCATAGTCTCATCCTCTCCTATCCCGAGCTTCCCCTTCCTCCAGTTCAAGTTCACATACTTTGCAAGTACTACTACTACTACTACTGGCCAGCTCTCTAATATATTTTCTATGTACATGCCATGTGTGTAACCCTAGGGTCCATCATTTGTACACGTAGTAGGACCAATTCCTTCAAAGCTTATGTTGCAATTTAATTTAATTCTCTCTCAGATTTTTCTGCTGGGATTGAGATTTTTCATATTTTTTCTATCCTAGTCGCTCTAACACATATCATGTACATATGTGCATCTGCATGTATGCATTATATGCATGTATATTGCGGTCAACTGTATATACATACATGTACATGTAAACAAAATATAGGATCAAATGCATATGAACATTTACAATAGTAATGTACACGTACATCTTCCAATGTGCCTTGCATACCTTAATGATAAGCCTGGCTGGAAGCCTTTTATGTAGTCTTTACATAATAGATTATAGCACTTGGCCAGGTCATAATGTAGGAAGGAGTAAAAAGCATCCTACATAAATAAATGGTGATGGAATCGCATGCATAAAAGCTGAGCATGTAACTTCTCCGTCCATGCAATGTAAAGTCACGGGTTAATATAATCATGATCATTGAAACATGCAATCATTACAGAAACGAATGTTCCTGGTAAAATCAATTGTGAAAACAAGGCTATAAATGCAAATGCTCAGTCTACATGGAAAATTTCCCTATATACATAAATCCACTTACTCTCTCTCTCTCTCTCACTCCTATCAATATATCTCCTACTACTCGTACATTCACATAGACCTTTAATGTCATTGGTAAAAATTTAAATAGGAATTAATGGACCCACTACTACTGCAAGTACTTCAAGTTCGTTAAAATCCTTAAAAAAGGCCCATTTCCATTTGCAAGCTTGATGTAAATGAGTGAGATAATTGAATTGCGAGGGTCCTTTTTTCCTCTCTCTAAGACGACTTTTTCCTCTCTATTTGTAAATCTAAATGCCATCTATTCATTTGACTCATTATATGTATGGGGAAATAAGGCTAAAAGTCTGGTTTGATGTAAGTTTGTGAAGATGAGAGAAGAGAAGGATTTAAGAAAGTGGGATTTGACAATCCATGTATTGTAGTATTTAGAGAGGAGGTAGAAAGTCTGGGATTTTAAAGAGCCTAACTTATGCATGTGGATGAGTGGAAGGAGAGAGAGAGGGAGAGAGAGAGTAAAAGCGTAGAAACAAGTAAGTGCTTGCATGACATCACCATCAAGCATTACCATTAAGTCCTACTCCTATATTTACCATACATATTATAGAGTATAAGAAAATCCGTGAACGGGAAAGAGTGAGACTCAAGCAAAACTAGGTGATTAAGAATCTTGCTCTCTAAATAATTAATCTCGACCCGAGCTGACAGAGGCAGAGAAACTTACAAAACTCTCTCAAGACAAACGAAAACTGAAGAAATGTAAGGATTCAATGTGTACTATTACAAGGAATGGTTTAGTGTAGAAACAAAACAAGAGATTTCCACTTTTAACTCTTCCCAACACGTACACGTTGACTATGGGTAGATATAGAAAAGTAGGGAATAAATGAAGAGTACAAAAGACACACGTGTGCTCCTCTGATTCCCTTTTACAAAGAAAATTGCAAATCCATTTCAATCAGAATTAAGTCCGAGAGTCAAAGAATAAGTAAAACATTAAATGTTCAAAGTTTTGCAATTTAATGCTCAACCCTATGTATATAAAGTATGGGGCCCCTCTACAACATTCTTTAAAAAAATTATATTACTCAAATAGCCAAAGAAGAGAGAGAGAGAGAGATAACGCTGAGAAAAAGCTATATGGAACTTATGGGGAAAAGTCATTACTTCTCTTAGGATTGTGCGTATGTATGTAACTCTGAGTCTATTTTTTTTATTGCTTGCAATAAATGATCGACTTTTTCTTTAACCAAAGCAAGGAAACGTTCAGTTGAACTACTTTTTTTTCTCTTTGGTAAAAATGCATTCATCAAATTTGGACGGAGTGCCTGATGAAGCGGAGCCTGCTCTCACAAAAGCTTCTCACTCTCTCTCTCTCTCTCACGTAGCCTCCTTCCATGTACACAACTACAAAATTACATGGAGGAAATTCATTGTATTATTCTCCGTATAAAAACATGTCATATACATATGCATGTACACAACTACTATAATTATACACACGCTATTAATTACTATAAATTCTATTAAAGAAATCATTGCAAGATTTTATAGATTTCCTCTGACCTATGAATTTTTACACGCTTCTCATCATTGGACATCTCCGTAGCATTGCAATGCTACGGAGCATTGCACCTCTCCCTTTATAGCTCAGCATTGCATTGATAGGAAATATTTAGAATTTTATTACATTGAACTTGTGCTTGTTTTACATGGTCATTTGATACTAAGTAGGAATTTCCTACATAAAACTTTGCTTCCGAGTGGATTTTAAATGAGGAATCAATTTTTTAGAGAGGTGCGTATAGTTATAAGGTTTTTCTATTATACATGTTCCGTATGTACGTGCATAGGGTGGATAGCATGTATGCATATGTAATAAGGAGTATTTGTAAATACTATGTGTGTTCGGAGTTGAGCCTGACAGTTGAAACGATTATTTAAGGTTACATGGTAATGTTGGAGTACTCAACGTAGGTATTTATTTGTAGTGATTGTGTATACAGACTCGGCTACAACTTAGTGTCAGTAGAATATGTGCTCGTAGGAATTCCAAGTGAGTGGTAGGAGTATGTAGTACGTAGTATGTATTATGTGTAGTTGTAGTTGTGTGTTCGGGGGAGAAAAAAAAAGAGAGCACAGTTGGAAACAATTCCTTCCCCCTGTCTCACCCGATCGATTATATATTTAAGTGTAAACACGTATTAAATAATCAAGAGAATGTTATGAGATGGTTCTCGAATTATTCCAAATTCCCTTTTAAGAGTAGTAGTAGTAGTAGTATGTAGTCTTGAGTTAGGAATAATACATATATCTATTTCATATAGAGCAAAGTAAAATGGTTGTTGAGAGAGAGAGAGAGAGCCGAGGGAAGAAGCCCTCTTGGCAATGTGTTCCAATGAGTGAGGGAGAAGGTACTTACTAGAAAAAAGTTAGCGAGTAAGAGATTGAGATAGCGAGTGAGAGAGAGAGATAGGATAAAAGCTAGAAAAAGAGGAAAAAAAACAGGTTGATCTGAGGAAAGAGAACATCTGGCGTACGGCAAGAGGAATTCTCAATGTGATGGCTGTGAAGAAGTACATTCTATTTAAATCGTGTCATCCGCTACAGCTTCTCACACTAACCAAATTCTTTTCCAAATAACTTTTCATTTTTTCTTTCAACATTTCACCCGGATTTATTTCCTTGTGGAAAATCCCGTCTCTGTGTATGTGTGTGTCTGTGCGTATATAAATTTCTACATATATTGTCATTGGACTAAACATGGATTTTTAGCCAAGGCTTACTTAAGTTACTACAACTTGTGCAAATATGACTTGTGTACAAATAGTTATTTTGTCCCTATTATTTTATTATCAGACCTCCATATAGTAAATTGCCATTTAACTTATGCAACCTCATATGTGTGTGTCCATCAATGCTAAAAACCTGTTACTCAAAGGAAGAGCTTCATGCCTGAATGAGCTCGAGAATGTCTCCGTGATGCTGACATTGCATTGTCAGAATTGGAACCACGATCTGAACATTCTATGTATTTCCACGTATACACATACAACTTACGTGGAAACCCACGTACATACATAATATCTAAAATACATGCGTATTTTCCCATTACGAAGCACCCGTAAATTTTACATATGTATTTGCACACACATTTCCCAAGCTGATGATGAGAAGTTGGTAGGAGGGAAATTTGTGGAGTAAGTCGCTTTTTCTCAAACATAAAACATTTTCCATTGGAGTTTTGTTAAATCTGTAGGGATTTCATATCCAGAAAATATACTCATACTAAAATTTTCCTATGTATTTTCCATAGATTTCCCAAACCTATACTCTCTACCAAAAGCATAGGATAAGTTGGTCTGCAGAAACGTTCTGTATTTAGTAGAGGATAGTAAAATAATGTGTGCGTGGAAGTTGGAAGTGTGAGAGATAGGGAGTGAAATGGAATTTAAGGATGAGGTCCGACATTGTCATTTCCATTGGACGAGCAATTACAATAATGATGAGATTACCTGGAGTGTGAGCTGGTAGTGTAGGGAAATGAATGTAATCTGCTTGCTTTTCAGCATCACTCACACTCACACACATACACTACGCGTCCTACCTGAAATGGTGACCAATTCACCATTATTTATGCACAGAGTTGAAATTTCTTTCATTAGGCTGAAGGGAAGGCTCCGGCTCTAATTCCTCCACTTGTATGCGTCAGGCTCCCACCATTCCCAAATTACTGGCCCACTAATTACTCCTTGTCTTTGTGCTTGGGAGTGAATGAGCAAGTTGTGTCTCTACTGTCGTCCCTATACAAATTATACTATATATGCCCCAACATAGCAGGCTTCTCAAATTTTTTTCTTCTTCTTCTTCTTCTTCTTCTGGAAAGAGAATTTCCTTTTCCTTCCAGCACACACAATATGCGTGCATGTGGGAGGTTTTGAAATTGTTGAGCATTATTGAGTACTGTAATTTTTCTCTAATGCATTTCGCCTATATGTGTGTTTCATTCTACAACTCTGTATATTACTCTTGTGGTGGCTGGGACGGTGGAGCTCTTTTTTCAAATTAAAGGGGAGTCATTTAAAAGGACGCTCCATTACGTGCTCTTCAAGACTTCTCCTGCTTTGTAATATCAAGGTGGGTTTAAGAGATTCCATAATTGGAGCAGGACGGGACAATTGCCACCTTCTCCATGGCGAAGAGTGAAGATAGTGACAGAGAGAGAGAGAGAGAGAGAGAGGCCACTTCAAATGCAAATGTAAATGTCGTCAATCTCTTCAAGGAATAATATGGAAAGAAAGGAAGAAGAAGAGAAGAAGCACTTGGCTCCTTTCAGAGATCCACACACTCCACTCCTTGCACTCGTACCAGTGCGGTAGTCATGAATGAGTGGGAATGACAATGTACGATCATTGTTATGATTATTATGTGGACATGCTATGATGATCAGAGGAAGAAAAAAGGTGGCCGCCCGTGCTACATAAGAAAACAACCGTGTGCAGTGTATAAGAAAAACAAAAAAATGCTCTCATTTGTAGAAAAAATCCTTGTACATGGATTTAAAAGAAGAGGAGAGAATTTAAGAGAATTTTAGCTACGAATTATATACTATGTATGTATTCTAGAAAGGATGGAGCGGGAGAGTTGAAACAAGAGACGGAGATTAAGTATGTGGGAAAGGAAAAAGCATCATTGCATTCTCAACTGTCTTTGTCCCATTTGAAGATGCGAGTCATCAGGAGAAAATGACATGGAAAAAAGTCCCTCATTACCTTCTCATTTTTCTCAGCTGTAGCAAACATTACGGAGGAACCTCCCACTACTCCTCAATGCATACACTAACAAATATCAACTAAATTAAATTCTTTTTTTCCCTTCCTCTCTCTCTCTCTCTCTCTTCTCTCGAAAGCTCTACAAATATCCCGAGCATCTCTCTCTCTCTCCATCTCTGCGTATCTACGTATATGTAGACACTTATAATGCCGCTATGGGACATGCTATGGAAGTAGAAGTAAAGTATGATGAGCTTTCTCATTTTTTACATCACCCGCTTTTCCAATCTGTTCACAAACGGATCCAACTTTGTCAACAATTTATTCTCATTAGGAGAGGAGGAGGACTACCATTGGCAATTTACTTGCCAGACCCATTTGAGTCGTTTCATTTGAGATTTTCAAGGTGGCTTGGCATTCCTTACAATGCATTTACTCATACTTATCCTCCACTTATGCATTTAATTATTGTCATAGACTAATATGAGAGTAGTCATTTTTTCTCTCGATTTTTTCTCTCTCCCTTTACAGACACAATTTTTGAGAGGGAAATTTTTCCATTTTTTTTATGTACATCAAAACTTTTTTTATTTTCTGGCCTCTTTTATGTACATAGTACATAGGGAGGTAATACTTCCAAGGATATTTTCTCTTTTCGTATAGAAAATGTTTACATAGTAAATGTATAGTGAGGATTTTTTCCTCACTCTACATTGTCTACAGAGCTTGTGACTTTTGTGTGTCCTCACCTTTTTTTTCATCTTGATAAATATATGGAGGTATGTAAAAAAAAAAGGGGGGAGAGAAGAAATTGTATAGAAAAATCCTTGCGTTTTTTCTCACTCTCCCGCGTTTTCTTTGATCTTGATATATATTTTTCTATAGGGTATATAGGAATTTTGAAATATTTTTTTTCTTTCATACGCAACAACTATGTAGGCTCATAGAAATAAAAAAAAATATAGGGACTTTTTTTCCATTTTTCTCCTACTCCTTTCTTCTTTTCCCATTCTTTTGAATAGTCATGCTTTTCTATAAACCACTACTACTACTCGAGATATTTTTTTATTCCTTTATTATTTCCCTGGATTTTATTACTACCATCCGCCTTTTTCACCCTTGTAAAAATATATAAGTAGGGGGGAAGTGTAAGGAGTGAGGATAAAGGGAGCAGAACAGTAGGGACAATTATAAAAGTCACCTGCTCCGATTTTCTAGTGAGCACGTGTACAAGACTTGTTTTTTTTTCTCTCAAGATATTTTTCCTCCTTTTATTTTATTCCTACATCCACTACTACTACTATACAGGAAAATAGTAATTGTATCCTTGTATATTTATACGGATAGTAGAGATTAAGAATTAGATGTGAGCATTAGCAGTTTGTGGTTAAGCAATAAAATTTGTAATGAAATAATTGCCTCTATATAAGTGTTTCCAGTGTGGAAGGGACTTGTGTAATATTAATGTGATATAAAGACGGTGTTAGAATTTGACTTTAAAAAAAAGGTGGTTCGGGGTGCATGAAAAAAAACCAACGCTCCTTCTATATGTACTTTTATATGTGAAAATGTTTCCTCCGAAACAGGGTGAGCGATAAGGATGACATGTAATTGTTAATTTCATCGTTCACCTCCGTTGATTTCTCCACTACTTTCCGTCTCTCTCTCTCTCACTCTCCTTCCAACACATATGTATTTACACTAAGAGGGACGTGTGTGTATCCAGAAAACAAGGGAAAACTTCCCGATGACTTGTCCTCCTAAATTATATGTTGTAATTCCAAATACTAGCATTATGTGAGGTCTGCATTATTACTCCTTCTTATTACAACTACAGCTCACGAGTTTCTTGCCAGGGACTTTAATGAGAGAGAGAGAGAGAGAGAAAAGATAAAAAAACCTTATCAGCTCCAACCTGCACAAATACACTTGAGACAAAGTCAGCCATGGAAACTTGTGATAAATTACTTTTAAAAACAACATTTTTAGCTAACATTCACACTCCTTCCCTTATACCTGTACACATAGGCGAGGAACTCCTACACATTAAAGGTTTCACATAAAAAAAAATTTCTCTCTCTCTCTCTTTCCTCCTTTAATATTGTACTAGGAAAAGTGGAGTGTTTTCGTAGTTGTTCCTATATAATCTTCACGTATAGTGTAGTACGTGTGTCTCAGCTCGCGTCTACTCACTCGCATAAAGAGCTCCCTATAACAAAACATGGAAAAAATACAAGGATAAATATGTTTGTTATACTGGAAAATGCTTATTCTAGAATTTCTTCATAAAGAATTGGTAGGAGTATAAAAGAAAAAAAAAATTTTTTCCCCTTTCATCCTTCAGTTCACATAGTATTATTTCCCTACTATTTACCATGCTTATACTAGCGGTATGAAAAAATTTTGCTATAAGACTACACAGTGATTTAGAATTGTTACCTATGAAATTCTAATGTTTGCAATATTATTATTATTATTCCATGGTTTGCAAATGTTAGGAATGATATGTACGTGAGAGTAAAGGGGGGAATGTTTAATTGCGTATATAAATGTAGAGATTTGTTGTGTAGAACATGTACATTATATTATGTGGAACGTGAGGGTGTCCAAGGGTAGGGCTTTTCTAAAGTGGAGGTGCTTATGCTTTTGTGGTATAAACATGAAAAGATAGACTTTTATAGGGTGTATATAAATAAATGGCTGAGCATATTATATAGCGATTGGGATGTGGATTAGACTAAATGTGTGTATTTAGGAGGAGCTGATACATTTTAAGAGTGGAGTTCCCTATAGGTAGAGAGCTATGGTTATGGGTGAGACATTGGGAAGAAAATGGGAGTTCATTTGCCATGGCTAAAATTAACGTGTGTGTGTGTGAGTTTGTACGGATGAAAATATTCGGTAATCACGAGTCTTGAAAAACACATTTCTTCCCTTCTTCATTATTCTCGCTCACTCTCTCTCTCTTGTATGTTATAGAGTATAGTGAGAAATAAATATGGATTTTGAATGGTTGAAGCTCGTTGAGCAAACCAGTGTGATACAACAGGGACTCTGTTGGAGAAGAATCACGGGAGAAAAACCAGTTTAATAGAGAGGTTAATTTAGTTGAATAAGGGCGACACGCTTCACCCAACTCCAATTGCTTTTCCTTTTATCAATCCAGCCAAACAACAAAACTTTTGAGTAAACTTGTGTAGAAGAAGAGGAGTAAATGTGGTAGTAAAATCCTTTGCCTATGCTTTTTTTGAGTCTTTGGTCAAGCAAATTTTTCTTACTTTTTTTTCTTCTTTTCCTCCTTTACTATTTTGTCTTCTTCTTTTTCTTCATCTTATTCTCTCCATATGATTATTATTATTATTATTATCAACATAATGTCAAAGGCCATATCCACACAAGTTTAAGCTCTAGGATGGATTTTTTGAATAAAAGGCCCAGCTATAAAATCATGGTCGTAATTGCAAAAAGGAAATAATTCCAAAAACTTTTTGTGGTTTGGAAAAGTAGGGAAACATGTTTTCCACTTGGATTTTTCTCATCATTTCTTGTTTTGATTGAATTGAGAAGGAACAGACTTCTCGAGCTTTACTAAGTTATTACATCCTTTTTACATGGATATTTATCCGTGCATATACGAGAGTGCAATGAAGATAAGGGGATTCTTTGCTATAAGGCTTATTCATCCACTTTAAAAAAAAATCTCGGTGAAGGAAGTAGTAGTATTTAGTGTAGGAGATAAAAAGACTAATTTTTAAAGGCTGAGCGGAAACTTGGAAAAAGAGTACCTGTGAAAAGAAAACAATTTGGCAATGATAAACTAGCCGAGAATTTATTTTAAAATTCCATGCTCAAGTTTTACATTAAATTCCACATACTTTACAAAATTCCTCACTCTCTCACATGCAAAGTGCCCTGTCAAATTCTAAATAAAAACCATTTTTACCTTCGTCTCTACACTTTTAAGCTTGACATATAGGAATTAGCTTTTTAGAGAAGAGCCTAATTTTACAAATTCCTTCTCCTTATCCACAATCAATTAACAGCTCAAAACGAAACACGGAATGAATCCTGAGGTTCCATATGTTCAGCTGAGAAAATGTTAGAGGATAAGAATTTGAAAAAAAAGAAAAATCCCCAAACTTATATTAGACACAACTTTTTCGTATATAACTTTATTAGTAAAAATATTTCCTGTAGGATAATTCCAAAAATAAAGGGCAAATGTATTGTTGAAACATTTGAGTGAAAGTTTTCTTTCCGCTATTTTGTACGCTCCTACATTGCACTGGAAAATATTAAAATCAGGTGAAAATACTTTTTTCCCATGGTGCTTTATAAATAACATTTATGAAAGAATAAAGTTTAGAGACAGGAAAGTTGTTTTTGTATGTTCAAAAGGAAAAAAATCGGACTTTTTCTCCTTGAAAAAATCCCCCCTCACAAATCATATGGAACTCCTAAGGATTTATAGTAAGAGGAGGAGAAAAGTTTATAGGTAAAATTGGATGGAGGAGGAGGAGGAAAAGGAGAAATTGTCGGTTTATTTTTTTCAAAGGGCAATATGGAAATTGGAAGAGTAAAGTATTATGGTAGCAGTTGGCCAGTCAAAGGGAACTGAATGGGAAGTGTTTCACGTCACACATGCATTCCCATAAAAGGTAGACACCTGTACAGTACTCAAGTGCTGGAGCATAAGCTAAGGGTAATTAAAAATTTAATGGAAGGGAATAAAAGTAAATGAGAAGTGAGACCTTCCAAGTAGTTAAAGTCCAATCTGGGATTTGAATCTAAAGAGTGAGTGAGAGAGAGAGAGAGAGAGCATGCAGATAACATTGTAACTTGTTACAACAACTTGCTCTCTCCACCTCGCATTCATCCTTTACCATATACAAAGTTAGTACACACTAAGGAACAAGCTTATATTATACAGGTTTTTTGATGAAACGGCTCTCCAAGTAGTAAAGGTGTGTTTTCCAGAGAGAGAGAGAGAGAGAGAGAGAGAAAATGTGGCGTAAAATGCTTTATCCACAGGATCGACAAGTGTGTGAATCTAAATCGAGAAGAGGATCTGTTCCGAGTATTTTGTAATTTGTGCAAGGAATTGTGTTGTACTCGCAAGCTTTTATCTCGAGATTTATCTAAACACCTTCAATTCAATTAATGTCTAGTTAAAATTCATGAGTTGTACACGAGCCCCGTTTCCCTCTATCTTTACGACCCACTATTTACCATTACACTGGCCCTCCACTTCTTCTTCCTATCCTACCTTCTCCAATATACAATAATAATACTACACACACACACACACTCTCTCTCTCTCACTCCTTGTACTATATTCCCAACTCACAGTATTGTTTTCACTATATAACAACTCTTTGACTCTCACTCAAGTCACACACACACACACACACACACACACTACTCCATATCTCCAGTGTATCTCTATGACTTGGCCATTTCCACAGAACCGATGCTCAAAGCCTTTTATTCTCACAGCAATCACCCTTTTCCTTTACCTACATTTTATTATTATGTCCAAGCATGCGAACCTCCCGACTGCTTCTCTGCATCCTAATTACTATTAGCATTCAAATGTGAGCATCATGGAATCCCTCCGAGAGACGCTCACTTTTCTATCTCTCACCAGCTCCAGCAAAACTCCTATAAACTCATAGAGTCTCTCTCTCTCTCTAAAGCTCATCCTTTCAATTCTATCTCTCTCTCTCTCACACACACATTCTCCCCTATACTTTCTATTAGCCTCGGATAACAGCCTGTTCCAATGTATCAGAATATACTCTTGACTCTTTTATTTTAACTACCAACCAGAGAGACACACACTGTTCCTCTGATTCCATGTAATTATACAATGTCTATCACTCACTGATTGTCACACCCGTGTCTTCTCTCTCTCACAAGCAAGGAAGCCCCCACAACCAAAGACCTGGTCTCGAGCATTCAAATGACACATTCTTTACTCTACACGTTCTATACTGTATATTGTTCTACTATACCTTTTCTATGTAATTCCTCTACATATGTACTTCCCAATACTACTTTGTCTGTAAATGTGTACATGTACATATTGTATATGTATGTATAAGTTTAGGGTAGAGATGCATGTATAGAAATACATAAGAAAATTCCAAGGCAGAGTGAGGAAGGAGCTTGGTATAATAATCTGATGTGCTAAAAGGTATTGGTAAAATACTCATAAGGGAGGAGGGTATAGAGAGATATGTGAGGGAGAGCAGAGCAGACAAAAGCACAACACTGTTGATTAATCAGGAGGAAATTAAATCCGCGACGACATGGATTCTCTTTCCAGACGTTACAACTTCTACAGCAACAACAACAAGAACTACTACTACGTTTAACGGCTCTCTTCGTGAGTTATTATTTTTCCCGAGCTTCTCCCAATCGCAGAGTATATATTGCCTCATTTTCTCTCAAACTCACGTTCCCTGGCACCTTGTCTGAGAAAAAATCAAGGCTAGAAAGTGTTAAATAGTAGATCCATTGGCTGGGGGAAAAAAATAGGATGATATGGAAGGGTAAAAAAATCTGGAGGAAAAAAGTGGATAAAAATGAAAGAGCTTAATTTTTTGAGGAGCATTGAGAGAGCATTGAGAGTACACAGGAGAGTATGTTTTTAAGAGAGGAGTGAGAAATAAGATGAAGATTTCTCGTGTCAACGTGCAATAATTAAAGGGAAAATCCACAAGAGTTAATCATTTTAATTGGTGTTAAGCAAGCAAACCCGCCCATTCATTTTTTTTTCTTCTTCTTCTTCTCCTTTAAGTATTTACACACTTGCTGAGTGTAAACATACATGAAAGGAGTGAAGAAATGAAGAGATGGAATGACCATATTTCTCTGTCCTCCTCTTCTGAAAATAATAATCATTACAAGTAAATCTTTATAGGATTGAGTTGTGACGGTGAGTAAGAAATTTGGGGAGGAAGGACGGTAGAGGGGGGAGGGGTGATTGGAAAAAAAGTGAATTATTGTTTTTGGGATGGAATAAAGAGAAAAAATTAGGAGCAGGATTTTTACATTGTTTGGAGAGAGAGAGAGAGAGAGAGAGGAAAAAGAATTGGAATTTTTCCCATGGTTGAAGAATTAATCGTTGAGGCATGAGAAAAAAAAGATTTCATTTTAGTAATATAGAAAAGGAAGAGAGAGGGAGAGAGAGAGAAAAAGGTCAAAAGGGTTTAGAAATATTTGAGACTAAAGGCAACTTTTGTCTGGAGGCGGATGAATCAAATGAGAAAAATTAAATTTAAATTGAGAGTAAATTGAATGTCAAATGAGGACTATTTCTGAAGGACTTTTCTAACTTGATGAGTGGATTGTGAGAATATTTTTTTTCTCTGTCTCTCTCTCTCTCTCTCTCTCTCTCTCTTATTGAACTTTTGTTCTAATAGGGCGGGGATATAAACTATACAGAAAGGAAGTCTATGAGGACTTGAACAGTAGCTTTTTTCTGTTTTGTCTTCTTCTTTTTAGCCTTGATGAAATTTCCTTCCTTGATTTTTCTCACCGTCTAATTTCCACTTCCAATTGGAATTCTTTTCCCACCAAAATTTTCTTGTCTACGTGGGTGAAGGATTGTGATTTTTTTTCACGGATTTTTTTTAACTGGCCATCTTTCATTTGAATTGGCTTGATTTTTTAGAGTTTTAAAGCGTCTCTATAGTTTGAGGGGAGAGGAAGAGAAATCCCGGGTGAATTGAAGAAAAGTGATAAGACTGGGAGATTTGGATGGACTTTAATAATTATTGAGTATCTACAAGTATAAGTAGGAATAAAGTTAAGGGAGAGAGAGAGCGAGAGAGAGAAATGGTGGAGGAAGATTCTGTGAATAATTCAGTCTAGGGATGATAATTATGAGCAAGGAGATTTCTCAATCGGTTCTAGTATCTTTCATAATGACTTAGACAGGGATTGAGAGGGAGGAGTTTTTGGAATAGCGGAGATTACACCGGTTGGTTAAGTTAGAGAGAGAGAGTCCAAGTTGTGCTCTCCTCACCGGAATTCCTGTCAGTGCTGGGCGAAGTTCACGTCTCTCGTAGAAAATTAAATGTTTCGCTCTATTGGTTTCTAATTAGCTGAATGTAATGCTCGCAAGTTGTGTGTGTGAGAGAGAGAGAGAGAGAGAGAGAGAAAGACTTGGTTCTTCTTACTTGGCTCTTTTGTATATCTTCGTATAGGGATTTATATAGTAAAGTAGAGCTAAAATGAAAAAGGTGCTATTTTGGAGTTTTCTTGGTAAAATTGTGAGATGTTTAGCCTGTTTTGCAGTTGAAGCTGGGACTGTACATAAGAGGACTGGAAATTCATGACGGATGACCATATTTGCCTCTCTTCTCACAATTCGCGCTCCTCTCTCAGGATTATTGTATTATTTGTCTTGTAATTGATTTATGCTGGGACTTGCTCCCCTTCAGCTGTAGCTATTACCGCTGGGGAAGCTACATACATACCTGGCAGTTCAGCTCGTTGGGATTCGTGGCTTGCATTTGAATTCTATGAGGATAGCTGGGGCCTTGGTACTTATTCCTATTTAAATACATTATAATACATAGCTATATGCTCCATCCCATTAGTTTGCATAGGTATTTGATTTATATCTCTAGTCCTTCTTGGAGTAGTTTCCTTCTTATATGGATAACTATACACAAGGGTAGGAAAATATTCCTTCCATTTCGTAAGGACACTCTGAGATATTTGGCTTGTTTCGTTTTATATTGCAATACATATGTATCTACATGTACATAAGTTGCTATTTTATTAGAGTCAATGGATAAATAGGTGACTAAATTCTATTATTTACATAGACTTTCTTACTTGAGCAGTTTGTTCTATGTTGACTTACATAGGCTGAGCCACCTTATTGCCTTCGTACATAGCTATATCGGCGATCCATATAATTTCATTCATGTACATATTTAAAACCTTGCCATATAATTACATTGACGTGGGTATTCAATACTTGATGTAATTCTGTTCCCATGTACTTCTATGGACGTACATAATGCTAAAACGGTTCTCATATACTTCAAATGGCGTACATACGGAAAAGCTTCCCATATATTTCTATTGACGTATACGAAAAAGCTTCACGTATGTAAATCTATTGATGTACATCCGAAAATGTTTCCCGTATATTACTATTGACGTACATACTAAAAAGCTTCCCATACACTTCTATTGATGTACATATGTACTAAAAAGCTCCCAATATATTTCTAATAGTGTCTCATAGGAAAAAGCCCCCCATGTAATTCTATTGACATGCATATACATTCCTTCACATACTATCAATCCATGAGCATGTCATGCCAGTAAATTCACATGGTTTTGCACGTCCTTAAACACCATAGACGTAAATACATACGCCGGCACATGGACGGAAATTCCCTGAAAAAATTCATTGACGCAAGTAAGTGGCGAAAGTATATATTTAAATACATTTCCGTGCATGAGCATTCCTATGTAACTCCATTGCCATACATACCTAGTAGTACACTCCTCCATGCTGATTAATAGGATGATTCACTATTAACATAATTTAAATAGAGAGTAAATTATGAAAAGAATTATTGCTCGGAAAATTCAAGTGAAATTAAATATTTAAAGCCGTATAAAAGGAAACATACGTGATTTTTCTACTTAAATACATTTCTTTTCCTTTCCTCCCATCCCTTCACCCCTTCACAGTTGTACATACAGGGCCGTGCTTTATAGAGCTAATAAAAGTAGGGAAAAATTCAAAGTAACCCATGGGGGATTTGATGGTGAGTAATGTATTTAAATCCCTGCCATTAAAGGGCATTAAAATATCTATAGATATAGGAATATTTGAAAGGTAATGGTTGAAAAGGAATGGAGCGGAGGACGATCCAAAAGCTTATGAAAATTCTTTTGGTGTAGACAGGTACGTAGTAAAGTGGTAAGTCCTATGTATAGATTCTACATGTACATATACTTTTAGGAACTGGGCTTGGTATAAATTATCCGTAATGAATGCACAACAATGAAATTACCATTTAAGCAAATTAGGAAAAGCCCTTAGAATTCTGGAAGCATTTTCAGAGACCCGATGAGTTCAGACGGCCCAGCTCAACCATGAACCCGCCACTGCCACTGTGGAAGGATGTGAAAGATAATTGAGTTTTTCATTTTCAAATATATTAAATTACCCTGGTTTTTTTCCTCTCTCTCTCTCTCTCTCTCGCCCTCTCTTCCTTGCATTTTTCTCCCGATTGACTCCCTAACTACTTACTTCCTACGCCATTTATGTACATAGCGTTGATGTATGCTTGAATTTATTGTGGACTTTTGCTTTACAATATTTTTACTCCCGAAACTAACTTGACAACCAATTTTTCTTCTCTCACAAAAACGCTGCCAACTTTCTCAGATAGACTTGTTATCCACTTATATGTAACTCTCATACAAGGAGCGTACTAAAAGACGGAATTGTAAAAAAAACATGGACAATTTGCAAGATTCAATTAGAAGATTCTTTTTCTTTTTCCTCCTTTTGACTCCTCTCAATTCCACTACAACTCTCCAATATTAAGGACAATGAACAGCGAAAGTACATTAAAGAAAATGGTTGGTGATTCTTCAAGAGAGAGAGAGAGAGAGAGAGAGAAAAAAGGGGAAGGAGCGGGAGAAAAAAAAGAATAGGAAAATTACTGGCATAAATTTCGGACAATTGTTTCCAGAGTGACGAAACACATTAATAATTGCTCCTCATTCTAATAGACTTGGTGGTGACTGTCGTCTGGAAATAAATACATACATGGGAGAAGAGCAAACGGGATAGGAGAATGAAGGGAAAAGAGCTGTTTTTACAACTTGGAAGGAAAAGATAGTAGAGTCAAGGCTTCTGGACGATACAGTAAAATAAGAATGGTTTGTCCCCAAAAGTCTGTACAGATGCTCCTGATAAGGATTCTCAATAGTAGAGAGAGACTATATAGTATGGAGACGCCAGGCCGGAGACGAAGATATTATTGCAACTCTCTGTTCTCTTTACGTAGGGAGAGACGGAGGGAAGGAGAGAGAAGAAAGAGAGAGAGAGACGGGAAAGAAATTGGATGCTGAAACTTTTTAGCTGACTCGGAAAGCAAAGCGGACTCAAGAGGAAGTTTGCAATTAATCAAGAGTTAATGAATGACCCAGCCCAACTTGTCACTTGTTTATTTCGGCTCGTCCATTTCTTCTTCTTCTTTTCCCTCTCTCTCTCTCTCTCTCCCTTTTTTCATATAGATATGCAATAGCCAGTTTTCTCACTCCCTCCCATTTTCCACCACCCTTCACATGATATCTCTATTCCTTGTACCCTTCTCTCATTCTGACTTCCAAACAACCACATGCAAATTTCCTATTCAAAGATTTTTTTTACATAGACCCTTGTTTTTTTCTATATGAATTAGTAGGTTTTCATTTTCTCTTATAATAATTTCTTCTCACATTATTGAATATCCTGATGAATATTTATGTATGTATACGTACATGGTAATAATATAAAATCAATATATATACATATGTATGTGAACGTAAAACAATGGAATTTTGAAAGGATGGATGAAGGATGGTTGGAGAGAGAACAAATTCTTGTATATTTTCTATATCTATGAATTTTGTTCCTCTTATTTCTCTCCTTACTTCTAGTTGTTGATTTTCTTGGTCTTGGCTCATTATAGGAGATGATATAATTTGATATTTGGTAAGTTTTCTGTGTATTGGGTATAGTAGCTGTGTGTGTGTGTGTGTGTGTGTGTGTAAAAGTGATGGGATGAGGGGATGTGCTTGTATTCAGCATGTCGTCTGATCGCTCCAGTGCGTTCGCCTTCCTTCTCTCGCTCTTTTCTCTTCCTCTCTCTCTCTCTCTCACTGTTTTTCTCTCTCTCTCACTCTGTATCTCTCCCTACTGTATATGAAAGAGTAGGAGTATAACATTGCCGGCCGCTATCTAATAAGGCCAAAGATAATTACTCCATCGCCTTCCATTGTATTCCAATGAATAACTTGGCTATATTTAATTATATTCCCGCCAGTATTATTATTCACATTCATAAATGTATTCACACTGCATACAAAACTATCTCTCCCTTTCCCATTTATTCTTCTCCTTTCTTATGCATACGTCCCTGATCCCTGATCCTGATAATGTATACGGAGAGAAGGGAAAATATCAGGGAATAAAAAAAACTCCTTCTGGATCCACCCAACGAATAAAAAAAATTCTTCAACACTCAATTGTAGTATTGAGTATGTTTGTTCGTATCTCTATAGATATATTATTGTGATGTATATGTAATGTTTTTGGGTGGAGAGGGAGAGAGAGAGAAAAAAAAACTTTTATGCATTCAAAATAAAAGAGCGTAGTGGAAAGATTTTTATTTTATTCATTGCTTTTTTCTCTCCTGTAGAGTTTCCCCGCTTGTGTACAGCTCTCGGAATAGAAGTCCATTTTGGTGACATTTCTCTGTAAGGAAATAGACTAGGGGGTTAAGATGCAGATTTGAAGGAGATAAAAGGCTGGGAATTTTCCTTGGAGGAGGAATTTTTATGGAGTAAAGTCCTTGGAGTTGTGAGTATGTGAGAATTTAGAATAATATAGAATGAATGGGTGAAAGTTACAAATGGTTCTTAACTGAAAGATATGGGGAATTTATTTGTGCAAGAGCACGTTTGAGGTACTAAAATAGAGAGAGAGAGAGAAAAAAAGAAAAAGTGTGTAGGGATATCAGATTTCTTATTGGCTTCCTTTATTTCTCTTGTGTTGGGTCAAAAGAAAAGAGAGAGGAGGGTGTAATGATATGGCTAGGTTTGAAAAATAGTATAGTTTGTAAAAATTGCCTTTATTGCCTCGCAGCAATGGGCTTTAAGATTGTAGACAAATCTATAGGTATTTGTTTTTCATCCGTACATTCATGGACTTTTGGGTGAGAGCGAAAGAAATTGAGAGAGAGAAAAATGAGGTTCCTGGCCAGGATTTCCATGCGTAAGTTCTTTCCCCAGTTTTTGCATAATGTATGGGTTGGGATGAGCGGGGGCATTTATAATCATGGTAGGACACATATATAGGTCTAGAAAAAGTGTAAGGTGGGTAAATACATTTCTTTTTTACCTAGGAGGAGGAAAATTTGAGGAGAAAAGTGCGTACCAACTTTATTCTATGTCGCCCTTGTTTTTTTCTTTGTAGCTCTAACTGAGCGAGTGAAAGTATTGGGAGTTGCTTTAAAAAAAGAAGAGTAGAGAGAAAGTGTGGAGAAAATGTAGAGTGCGTTCGGATTGACAATGTGCTACATATAATATGTATATGTGTTTTCATGTAAGCGGAGGAAAAGGAATTGGTGTAGGTATTTTTTGGTAGGGAAAAAGTCGAGGTGAAAGTTGATATGGTAGAACAAGCTGTTTATGTATAGTGGGTGGAATTGATGGAAAGGAAGCGTAGACAGTTATTTGAATGGGTGTGAGTGAAAATTTTTTAGGGTATAGATATTTCTACATGTATAGATAGATACGTGTAGGTATGCGAAACTAGGAGAAGTTTGCCAAGGAAGGAGGAGGATTGTAGAGAAAATCGAAAGCGTTGGAAATGTATTGACTTTGTTTGCCTTTTCCATGTTTGCAGGGGATTGGTTTAATTCCAAGAACCTTTGTTGACTTTGTATTAAATCTGTGGTGAAAGTAACCCTGGCTGGAGGCTAGGATTTTGTTGTGATATTTATAAAAATTTCCCCTCTGGGACCCTCCGATTTCCCCGCCCTTTCCTACTGTTAGAGAAACTTTTCCAGCAAATTTTGATTGCATAACCGCATCAAGCTGTATCTCTTTCTCGCTTCCCTTCTCTCTCTCTCTCTCTTTCGCTCTCTCTCTCTCTCTCTCGCACTTTCTCTCTCTTCCTCCGCTCTCATCATCCTTCACAATAAACTACAAAGAGTAGGAACTGATCACATGCAAGAGGATTGTTATTTGCTGTCGTGAGGAGTTTTCCACATAAAAGCACACCGCTCTCTGATTAACTTGCCTTTCTCCCACGTTCCTTCCAGTCCATCTTCTTATGTCTTCCTTCAATACAGAGGTCTATACAAATATGTATGGAGCAGGAGTATGGAAAATGGTAGGGAAAGCAGGCCATGTCATGGGATCAGGAGGAACTACCTCAGGTGAATGGATCGTGAAGGGAGATGTAGACATTGTGGGGTATGGATAGAGAGTAAGAGATCAAATCACAGTCTCTCAACTCGCTTGGACATAATTCAACACTGATTGGATATCCCACGGAGATAATGTCCTATTTCACTATCATCAGGCCAAAAAATATCCTTCAATATCCTGGGTGTGTCCTCCTCTCCTCTCTTTTTTCCTATCCCGCTTTCTCCACTCCGTCTTCCTTTCTCTATGGGTGAGCTCCGTTATGGGCGACATCATTTTTCTCTCTCTCGCTCTATAATGTCTTTCTCCCACTCCACTCTCGCTCTCTCCATCTCTATTTCACTCACCTCTCCTTTTTTTCTGTCTCTCCAAAAAAGATTTCCCCATTTTCTCCTATTTCTCCCTTGCTGTGTTTTACTCCTTCTCTCCAACTCATTTACCTTGACGTCCTAGTGTGTAATGCTTTCTCCTCCCCAAACTTATGAGCTGTGAAAAAATTGGAGGAGAACATGCACTCTCGGAGGATACTCCGGAAATTCGGAAAATTAGTACTTTCCCCAAGTATTTTCCCTCCTTTCAATTTCAAGCCTATACAACTTAATGAAAAACAAGAAAAATACAATGATATTACAAAAAGTAGAAAAAAAGGATTTTTTCCAAATTTCACTTATTTTCATAAAGTTAGAGCAAGGTAAAAAAAAGTATTGGAATAACAGCTCTTGTAATATAAAGGATAGGAGCCGGAGGAATATGGAGAAAGTAGTTTTTGAGGAAGAGAAAGCAGGGGAAGTAACAAGAGTAAGAGAAACATAGGAGTGGGAAAGAAGACTCAAGGCATATAGTAACAACAAGCCGAGCTACTAAGGCGGATAAGAAAAAAAATAGTAACAGGGAAAATGTGTAGTATACAGAGTGAGTGTTAGGGTTTTTTTCTCCATGGAAATAGAAAGTGAGGAGGAGAGCCGGGAGGAAGGGAGAAAAGAGACGAAGGAGAGAGTAAGAGAGTGAGAGAGAGAGAGAAAAAAAGGAGAGTCGGTTGGATGCGGTTATTGGACAAGTTAGCCTGGATGATGTGTGCATGTATCTACGGCAAACAAACAAACCAACGAAGCAGCCAAATCGAATTCTCAAGAGTTTATCATGAAGCTCGTGGAGAAAGTAAAACTAATACTGAGTCCGGATATTGCGAATTTTACACGACTTGAATTTCTCTCGCTCACTCACTCTCACTTTCTCTCTCTCTCTCTCTCTCCCACTCCCACTCTCCCACATGAAAGATCCAGTTTTGAAGACTCGTCTTCATCTCTCTCCTACTTTCTTATTGCCTGCGAACGTGAAGTTAACTCTAAAGTTTAGGCTATGAATGAAAACTTTGCTTGAAACCACTAACCTTTCTCCTCATTTCCTATCTTCACTATGTTTGAGTTTTACGTCTGAGAAAGACGATAGAGAGAGAGAGAGAAAAAAAAACTTGGCTCATCTGACAATCCCCTTTTCTCCCCCTCCCTTCTTTTCCTTATGTCTCTCTGAGTATTTGAGATGGACACATGCTATTTCGAATGACCATTTCCTTTTAATCTTGCTTTGCATTTTATTCATTCAACCAATAGTCAAGCTGAAGTTGCTTTTCAATTGCCCTTTCTCTCTCTCTCTCTCTCTCTATCTGGAAGAACTTACCTCCCCAAGCAGATTTTGACTCTGGTCTTGTGTATCATGTTTGTCTAAGAGAGACAATTTCAAACGGAAAACTCAGCCTGAGCCGAACAAACACGCAAACAACTCCTCCATCATGGAACAATTTAACTTTCGAGGAGACCTCACTCACTCCAGACCCAAAATTACAAAGTAACAACTTTTCCAATTTTATATGCAACCGACCGTACAGTAACCAACCGCAGGCTTTCCTTTTTTTACATTACTTTTCAACTCCTTCCATCTCTTTCCTTTTCCATACTTTTCTCCTATTCTTTATCTCTCTCTTCCCTTTCTCTTCCTCTCCGAACTATACGTATCTACTATTCCTTTACATAAATCCATCCTGGAAAAACTTGGAATTTCTTCTTTTTCTTTATACAAGTCTTCAAGTATTCCAAGAAGAAATTTTTTTACTCTATTTCTACTCTCATTCATATATATAAGTGACGTTTATAAGGAATGTCGCTTTTACAAAACCTTTAACTCGACCTCAAATAAAACTCGAGCCTTTTTTTATACAAAAGTAATTTTTTTAATCTATGAATGAAAGTTTTCTGAAGAGCGGAATTTTTCCCTTGTTTTTCTCATTGTTAGGCTGAAATTTTTTTATTATGACAACATTTTTCCTAAAAAATCAATAACAAATTTAAATAATAACAATATAAAAGCTGGGAAAAGTACTAGGTTTTTTCTCCTTTAGTAGTGATGGTGAGGATGCTCATCTGCAGGTTGACGGGTCCAGTAGCCATAGGGAGCAAAATAGTCGTAGTGGCCATGAGGCTTGGACTGACCTCTGTAGACTTTCATGTGTACCCGACCATAATGATGACCTCCGTGGTGACCTGGAAATAAATTATTGTGATTCAAAAAATGTGTCACAAAAATTGGAGCTTATTTACTATACAATTTTACATTGAAATTAAATGTGAAAAGTTCAATAATTTGCTACATGAGTAAGACTTGATGAGGCTCAACATTTTTACTAGCTAAGATTCCCATGTTAAAATTGTTGATAAAAAAGTGGGAGAATATAAGAGGTCGATTTGACAGAAGTGTAGGGAAACAAGTGTAAATTTTGAATTTGAGGAAAATGTATAGATGAAGGAAAATGATAAGAATTGATGGAAAAATATGATTGTGGAATATTTGAGTGTTGATAAACACATACCTGCAGCTGGAAGGGAATCCTGAAGAGGATAAGCCTCACAGATAGAGAGGACAAATGCGACGAGGAAGACGACACAAAATAGAAGCTTCATCCTTGATGTTTAGTGCTGATAGGAAATGTCGAGAGAGACTGAGTGGGAATGTGGAGCTGTGGCAGTGTATTATACAGACAAGAATGGAAATCTTCTTGAAAGTATCAGAGCGTGAAAGTCAAGTTGAACGCTCCACGTATGAAACCCTTCTCTCCTACAATAGACAACAATGCATTATTTCACTACACTTGAGCTACTATAGTGTAAGGTAGGGAAGGGGAGTTGTCTCCTAAAATGAAATAAAATATATTCGAAAAATTTTAACCTTAAAAAAATGTCTAATCAAGGAGAACGTTGAAAATTGAAAGTGACCCAAATCCTCACTCGACCTTAAACTTGTACCGAACCACATTCCTCTGGTTTACTTAACCTTAAAACAAATACAAGAAAATAAGCAAATGAAGATTTTTTTCGTCAAATTAGCATCATCCTCCTTGTAAACTCAATACCTTTTTATACACGGACTAATCCTCATTACATATGTATGTATAGGTATTCTAATGATAAAATACCATGTCAACCATTTTCACGTCTCAGAAACTTTGTAGGAGAGAGAGAGAGAGAGAAAATTCTCATTGCGTCCCAATTACTACTAATTTCTCTCCCTCGACCCCACCCCTTCCCTCTAAGTAATGATTCCCTTTTCCATATACAAAAAAACATCATATCAACCCACAGCGCAGAAACATACCAAAAAAACGTAGCACAAAAATTATCCTCAACTTTATATATTATGGAAATGTAAAAGAGCTGGTACAATTGCCAAAACCTTTTTTATTGTATTCCACAAAGCAGAGAAAAAGACCATACACCGTACCTTCTTCCTCCTCAATCATATATGGAGCAAGGGGGGAGGCGGGTTTTAATTGCAAGGATTTAATTACTACTTGAAATGAATAATTATTCATTTTTTCCCAGCAATTAAGTAACGACCGATTGTTCCAAGTTTCTTCCGCTCTCCTACAAAATAAAGGACCCTCTCCTAGTACTATTTTCCACTCCTATGGCTCTTCACTACCCTAAGAAATCTCTATTCTTTTCCCTTCCACATGCTTTCCTTATTTATTACCTACTCACGTATATATACGTACATACTCATGTAATGTTATTTGCATGAGAAACTCAAGACATGGGACGTTTCCAATTGTTTCGACTCTCTGCACGAGAATCACTCGTAATTAGCCTAAGCCTTTTAAATACTTTCCATGTTTTCTGCCCATTCAAACTTATACGTACAGAGCTATTCTCTTGTAGAAGTCACAACTTTTAGTACTATTTTGCACCCCCCCCCCCAAAAACTATAATATCCAACTATTGGAGCCCTTTACATTGTATATGGAATGTATAGAGGAGAGGATGATTATGCAGGGGATGTGAAATTAACAAATAATTTCCAAGCTCCCTATTATATTCCTCGCTCCTAACTACACGCTCAATTTATTTTTCAAGGACTAACTGAGTGAGAGAGAGAGCCTTCCCATTTCTTATACATCCTCCCTATCCTTTGTTCCATAGAAATTTCTAGGGAAGTTGTAGTACTTGAAAATTCTCCCTTTTAGTAATAAAACAAGAGAGAGAGAGAATCTATGGATATGATGAAAGTTGGAGAAAGTTAAGGGCCATAGTAATTATTATACAACAAGATTTATAAGGGAGAAAGTGCTACATAATTATTATTGGCACTAAAAATATTTTTTATAAATAAAAACCTTATTTCGTCTATGTATAAATAGTATGTATCAGTAGAACGCTCTATATTTCCAAGGTATAAAATACGCTCCTTTTGAAAGAAGGAAAAACAGGAAAGTAAAATCCTCGGATAGACAAAAGCAACTTGAAAATTAAAGTGTGCCTTTGAAGAGGTGGAGAGCTTGGGAGGAAAAGTAAGGGAGGTTTATTAGAAGAAAAGGAAGCGGATAAGACGAGCTTGTATTTTGGATCTAAGCCCAAAAGGTAGAAGAAGAAGAAGACTGGAGAGAGAAGATGATGTGTGGGTGTGTGTATATGTGTAGGTATATAAGAGAGAGAGAGGAGGATAGAAGGATAGGAGAAAGGTCGCTCTTTCATGGTCACATAGAAAAGGAACGCATAACAAAGGAGAAATGTGAAGGAAGGAAGGACGGTAGCGGAAATGAAAGAGGCAAGTGGTGAAAGTTTGCCTCTTCTCATCTCTTCTTCACACAAGGTCTCTTTACTCTCCAACATGCATGTACATATATGTATATACACACATGACACTCACCCACACACACACACACACACACACATACACACGTGTACTTAAAGCTCCTCTATGTATCCACATGTGAACTCGTTACTAGAGCGGAGCCAAGAGACAATAGAAAAGTTGAGTTAAACGTCCGTCTTAAGTAATTCCGTGATAATTTAATGCTCGCAATTATTTCCTCACTATATACGTCGTCGTCCCCCCAAAACACACATATTTTATATACATCCCTCCCTTCTATATATATAGGAATATACATGGAAACACACTCCTGGTTTACTTTGTTGTGAACCTTGTGAAGTTATGCTTCCTCACTTATTACCATTATATTTTGCTTTTCCAACCATTTCCCTTCTCCTATACTTTTTGGACCATCAAAAGTTGTCAAGCAATTCTCAGTGACGCATAAGCTTCACGCAGAATGCACACCAGATCATTCTCGACAGTTCATTTGGGACATAAAACCATTTCTTTGCTTGTCTTTTCATGTATGGTTTCTATTCAAGTGCCTTGGCACGAGTTTCCTCTCTCTCTCTCTCTCTTATTCTTTTGTCATCATTTCTACACCACTCGTACAAATTCTCTCTTGTACTTTTCACCAGGTAAAACTTTGGTGGGAATTCGGGTCTGGCAACGCATTTTACACAAGGAGTGCGTAATAAGAGTACCTATAAAAAGACAGAGTAATGCATACGTAGCTAAAAATAGTTGATGTATGTTCAAGTCTTAATTATAGTAGTATTGTATGCGATACTACGTGTGTATTATTATAGCATTATGTATTATGTATGTACACAAGTTCAATGTAACGGGAGGTTTATTTATAGTACAGCACAATCGAACGGAAATGACAGAGTCTCTGTGTATTTACATGGTGGCTTTCATGTGTACCACCGCCTGCCACATAGTTTTCCTTATGTGAGCACTTGATTTTCTCTGTATTCATGAGACATAATAATAATAATTATTATTATATTTGTGCACTTTCACTCAGGGATCTAATTGGGAGGCTTAATAAAAGGGAGGGAGGGGGGGCTGGATTTCTATACTCATATAAACCATGAATTGTTTCCTATATATGAAATGTATAATAATTATTGAAGGTATGTACATGAGGCGCTGATTAAAGGTAGATGATTGTATTAATAAGTTTGTGATCAAAAGCGATATATTGGATTTCCCTTTGGAAATAGTCACCTTATTATGTAGGTATATTTTTAATTCATGTGGTAGACCATACATTTAATAGGATTTAGTACTTGAGTATTTCCATGTAGATAATTTTGTTTAGTATATTTTAGTTCTGCGACAACACATAGGGAGAAACCAATGATGGTGAGAATTATGAATACAAGTAGTACAGGAGCTTGTAGTGTATATGGAATAAGGGATAAAAGTGGGAATTACATAACGCACGTGTATAAATGTTGTGGTGGTTGGTTCTCTCTACTAGGCGGATGAAAAGGGTGAAAGTGAGTGCGAACCCTTACAATAGCTACAAAGATAATGTACTTGAAGGAATAAAATTAATTAACAAGCAACGGGAGTGAAAGCATAGATATGGTCGTCGTAACAAACTCACTCTCTCTCTCTCTCTCAATTTTCCACAACTGACATGGAGGGAAAACGTGTAGTGTGGAAAGTAGGTCGGAACACTTGCTCATCCAAGCACAAAGAGACGTTGGTTTGAGAGGGCAGGAGGAAGGGAGGGGGATAGGAAAAGAGAGAAAGAGAGAAAGAGAGAGAGAGAGAGAGAGAGGAAGGGAGCGGAGAGAAAAGGCATGAATAGAAAGGAATCAAGGTGTTTAAATACATTGGCAAGTTGTAATTGAGACTGCATGTGAAGTTGATTAGAGACCCGAGCAAGCTTTTCCATGGGTGCTTTGATGATGATGAAGCGGAGAGAATTCTGCGTGTGTAATTCAAAGAGCTTGTGTAGAGAGAGAGAGAGAGAGACTTTATAAGTAAAATATATAGTTATAGTGGAAATAGAATCATAGCCCAAGCATGTGTTTACCTTTGCTTGTGTTCCGATTGGATTTGAAAGCATTTTGGTTTCCACTTGGTCGCACTCCACTTGCTTCAATTCATCAAAACTGACTTGACTTCACGGCGCTTGGATTTAGTAAGATCAACTCTTTCTCTCTCTCTCTCCCTCTCCCTCTCTCTCTCTCTCTCTAACCCTACGTCACTATTTGAACCTCTGCTAGACATGGTTGAAGTACAAGCTCCTCACAAGTATATATTATTATTTCCTTGTTAATTACGTTGGTGCAGTGAGGAGGAAAAGTCTTGGAAAAACTACTCTCTCTGTCTCTAAATATGCACCTTTAACATGAGAGCCTTGGCTCTAGGACCTTCCATTCTTATTTACCATTGCTCATCATCCAGCCATTTCCTTTTCTTTACTAACTTTCTCTCTCTCTCTCTCTCTCATTTTCTCCAATTCTCCTCTCTATAGTGACTAGAGGTTAAATTTGAAATTTTCTCTCTCGCTTATCCTTCACATCTCTCTCCTACCATCCTTACAATCACTTTTTGATCCTCAGCTCATTAAGGTGACTCACCCGTTACTCCAAGCACAAGTCAGCTGGTTGGTTTTGCAAACAAGCTATAATTGCGTAACGGAATTCATTCCCTTTTGCCCTTTCAATCGGAACGCCTTTCTCCCTTATGTATATATTGCATATATACGAAACTTATTCCGTCCTTAAAGAAACTATACCTGGAGGCTCCTCTTCCCAAATTATATCTAGAAAATCATGCTTGTTATATCAATTCCTGCCGTTTCTACTTGCTCGTGAAGAGTTCTTCTAGGAATTTCGAATTACTCCGTCATATTTCCTCCTACTTCAATAATATCCTTTGACTTTGAGAAAACTCACTCTCCTGGATACCCACACTTGTTTACATGGCCAGCAAAAGTTTTCACACCCCAAGGCACCTGGACGAGACTTGTGAGGAGGTAGGGGCTGGGAGGAGGAGGAGGAAATGAGAGGATTTTAATCGGAAACAAAGTTGACACAGGAGAGTTTAATTGAGAGGAGACGGAAACAAGGGTATGAATCCAGGATTGTGTGGGAGAGTATTGATGGGAATTTGAAGTATGAGATGTATGTATGAAGAGACATTTGTATGGTTAAGAAAGGGAGTTGATTGTGTATGTGATGATGGAGGGAATTGAAAAGTGTCATTGAGTTTGGAATTAATGAGTGGAGTGAGTAAGGAATTGAATGTGGTCTCAAGTTACATGTTAACAGAGGCAGTGAGAGAGAGAGAGAGAGAGAGAGAGAGGTAGAGAATGATGAGGAGTGAGTGAGTGAGACAGGGTCCTAAATATATGTCTAATTTACACTCAGCATTGTCCTTGAGGTAGTAATCAGGAGAGGATGAGGATGGTTGTCATTGAGAAAATAATAATTGCTCTCGTGAATAATTGCCCGCATTCAGGAGACAAGTAATCAATCAAGGATGGCTTCCTCACTGTACTATTTGATTCTCTTTGAAAATCTCTGTTGTTGTATTCAAGCCTCCTCCTATCCTCATTCCTCATCTGATTACACACGTTCCTCTACGTATGTTTCTACCACTGTGTTTGTATATGTAAACACTTGGGTAGGGATAAAAACACACGTAAACGTACACACAAACAGATGCACTCTACAATGCGAGGACGACTAGCTCTGTCTATATAACATGTGCATTTTGAATGAGGAGCACATTGCAGAGGAGATGACGTGTAATTACTTGTTATTAATTTGCAAGTAAACGTTCCCTCTCACACGCACTCACTCTCCCATGTAATTTCCAAATGGAATAATGTTTTTTCCCCAACTGCCTCTTCTTTTATGAAAGATGACATGGACTTGTTGTTTAAATATCTACTGCATGAGCAATTTTTTAAGTACTTGCCTCATACCTTGAATTTTAATTTTTTCCTGTGTTCTTTTTTTTAGGGGAGACATTTTTCAGTTGAAGGCTATTTAGCCAGCACAAGGCGCGGAGGAGTTTCACTCTATTTAAATTACATTGCTTCTTAACAGGAGGAATCTTTGGGTAAAAAGGAACCTTGTGAAAATTCATGGAAGATTTGATGATGATGAACTTTGTCCTAAGAAATTTCTGCGAGCTCCTATTTAAAATGCAAGGCTTGGTATTATATGAAATGCTATAAGAAAAAATAGGAGGAGTATTTCCTTGGAGAAAAGGCTGTTGACATTTCAACTGGCTCCACCATATAGGATGATGGTATTAATTTACAAGGGAAATTCTTTTGGCAATCGGCACTGATTTGGCTGATGAAGCAAAGTACTTGATTTGTGTCCATGCGTCTCGTGTGCGTCTCATAAAAAGTATGTATATACTCTTTTTAGAAACTCCTGTTCACCTCCTCCCTCTTTCCTGCGACCAAAACTCTATCTGTTTTCTCGGGAGAGGTGTGTGTATGTGGAAGATCTGTGTATGAGGGAAGACTCGGTAATGTTAATTGAATAAAATCTAATTAATCTTTGAGGTTGAAGTTTAAATGTAGTCTGGATAATAAATAGAAATGAGAAATTCCTCGCATGCTTAGCTACACACTCTTTTAAGAATAGATTGTTTAATTTCCTTGTAACATTTTTATAATTCCAACTTAGATACTAACTAAGCGGGCTAAAGGAGCGAGAAAGAGAGAGAGACGAAGAAGAAGAAGGAAAAGTAGAGAGAATTTTCTTCTTCGATCCACTGAGATTTAAAGCACGTGTCCCGTCTTGAATGTAAATGGGCAGATGTGAGAGAGAGAGAGAAGGAGTAGGGAAAAGGGAAAAAATTGCCTGATGAGATACACCAAGTCTACGATTGGATTCCTTTTTATGCCTACTTAATTATTTGCCATAAGTTTTGGGAATTATCTTATGCAGACTTTACGCTTTTCCCTTGTAGGAAATGTAGCGTTGTAGATGAGACATGACTAAAGTTGAAGAGATAGGAGGAAAAGAGGGAAGTCTCCATGAAATCAATTTGTTTTTTTCCAAACGAATTTTTTTTCTAAATTTTTAAATACTTTCCGAGTGAACCCTAATATTTAGTGCGTGAAAAGTGTAGTTCTCTCTTAAGGTTGAAAACATAAGGGGTTTTTGAAAATTTCCAATATTATTTATTCCCCATGTATTTTTCTCTCTACTCCTTTCAACTTTCTATGGAGTAAAGTGCTGGAGTTGGAATGTCAGCACTTACTCTAAGCCCGTTCCCAGACCTCGTGACAATTGCAAGTCTCTTTTAATTAAGCATATTTATGTGTCACTCCGGACCATTTTTCATTCCCTAG